>JAJTUV010002764.1:0-126141 GCA_021653895.1 Mastomys natalensis
TTTCAACAAACTCTTCTTGGTATCAGCAATACTGTCTGGGGTTTGGTATATGCAGATGTGATGGATTCCTAGAGTGTGTAGTCTCTGGATATTTTTTGCTTAGTCTCTGCTCCAGTTTTTTGTTCCTGCAGTTCCTTTAGAGGGAAACAATTCTAGGTTATATATTTTGAGATGGGTGGCTGGCTCCATCTCTCAAACGGAGGCCATGCCTATATACTGGAGGTACTCTCTACAGGTTCTAAACTCCCATTTGTTGAATATTTCAGCTAAAGTCATCATCACTGGGACCTGGGAGCCTCTTGCTTCCCTGGCATCTGGAATTTTTCAGTAGTTCCCCTACAACCAGTTCACCATACCCACTCTTACATATTTTTATTCAATTTCCTGACAGTCTGTACTTCTCTTCAGTCTCTTCCAATACCTGATCCTGACCCATTTTATTCTTTCCCCGCTAATCTCCCTCCAAGATCCCTCATGTCCTCTACCTCCTGTGATTATACTTTCGACTTAGCCTTTCCTAGATGGTTTTTGACAGTTCTAAACTCTGAGAAAATTTTCTAGCCCTTTTTTCCCTTACCTCTGATTCATCTCAGAAAAATTATATCCATCAACTTAGTTAAGTAAATGGGTGTATTTTTACAAGTTTATAATTTGCCTTTTGTCTTTGGTTCTTTCCCTCTTACCTTTGCACATATGAGCACATTTCTATACACTGTTTTAAATAAGAATTGATAGCAAATTAATTCTCAGATTACCCTTTAGAATAATACAAAAATAAAGTGGAAGAACTCTATGTTGATTTTCACTTGAGTAAGATGGGTTTGCTCCTTTATCACATGATACATATAGAAGTGCTATCATGTTGTGTTTCGTCTGATTCATGTAGTGATAAATATTTCCATCATAGAAAAGTGTCTACCTGCAACAAATAGAGAAAGAGAGAGAGAGAGAGAGAGAGAGAGAGAGAGAGAGAGGGGGAGAGGGAGAGGAGAGAGAGAGAGAGAGAGAGAGAGAAACACCGAAACTTAAACAAACCCCAAGGAGACCAGCTACACTCTGAATGAACCACTCAATGTCACACATATCAAACAAAAAAAGCTTTTACGTATAGAACACCCGAGTAATTAAATTTTAAACCTTCTAGTAAACTTAATACTAAATATCACAGAATGTTTAAGGTCACGGGACCAGTTCAGATTTGATTCACACAACATTTGGAATAGGCTGTCTCCAGCATAATGAAAATATTTGATGTCTTGGAATATAATGCTCATGAAGCAGTCAGAGTGATTTTCTTTTTCTTTCTTTTTTTTTGATTTTTTTTGCTTTTCCCCACCAAAATACCTTTTCTATGTCTTCTGGGCCAAAGAAAATTATTAATTATTCCCAAGGCCTTTATCAGAGAGCATGCAGAGATCAGAAGTCCATGTGACTGCAAAAATTCAATCTTTAGTTACAGCCTGAGATCTGAATTCTGAGTGTAAAATGGATATTTTTGTCAATTTCTGTACATTGCCATGAGTTACACTTAAAGAATATTATGAATAAAATCAAAGAGAAACAACTAATAATTACATAATATATTTAGGAACCTATATGCACCTGGAAGTGAAAAAAGAAGAAAACACAAAAAATGATATGCCAAGACTGTATTACCTCACATCTAATATTAAATATGGGATTTAATAGTACATGCAATTACTTTAAAATTCATTTTGTATTGTTTTCCTCCTTTTTTATTTTTATTATTTAAATTTTTTAAGCACTGAAAACACATAACATGTCTCTAGAAACTCAGCAGGTATGGATAGACTGGCAAGAGTCTTTCCACGAGGGTGGTAAAAATAGTTGTCAACTTAGTTTGTTTTTCACCTAGGAGACACCTTTGGGCTTGTATTTGAGAATGATTCCAGACAACATAAATTTGGGAAGAAGACTCTTTTGAACATCACATGAACTGGGGTCCTAAAATGAAAACCAAGTTTAATATCTACTACAAATATGTAGGAGGCCTATGCTTGCTCTTTGGTTGGTTGTTCAGTCTTTCTGAATCCGGATGGTTCCAAGTTGGTTGCTCCTGATGCAGTCAGGGTGATATTCTCTTTCTTTTTTCTTTCTTTCTTTCTTTTCTTTCTTTCTTTTCTTTCTTTCTTTCTTTCTTTCTTTCTTTCTTTCTTTCTTTCTTTCTTTCTTTTCTTTCTTTCTTCTTTCTTTCTTTTCTGATTTCCTCTTTAATGAGGATTCCTTTTTGGCATTTAGAGGCTTATGTTAACGATTGTGAAGGATGAGGAGTGTTTTGCAACTAGGCATCAAAGAGGGCCTGTGGTGTGGTTTTCATTTACTGAAGTGTAATTTCATGACTTAAATAGATATGGTCTCCAAGTATGTAAGGTAGAAGTTCTGCATCATTTAACCTTTAGTATTCATGGAAATAGTCTCCAGACATTGTAAATATTGGCCTGGTTATGGAAGTGATCTGACTGAGCAGTCTACATGGCCAAGTTGAGAGGTATACAATATTTGTGCACTAAGCTGATAGTGGGGAAGGACTGAGGAGACATGGATTTAGGACTTTGACTTCCAATTTCAGACACAGTTAGATTTCCATATTCTATGAAAAAAATGTACATAATGATATCAATCATTAAAATTGCCCCTTGAAGATGCAGATTTCTTATTGTGATATTTTGTGATGGCAAATACCTTCAACACTTAGCCTGCACATAAAATCTTGTGTTACACTAGAGCACAAAGGCCTGTGATCATCCTGTCATCCCTCTATTCCACCAAGTTTCATCAGCCAAGAACACATGTATAAATGGAGGTGGTGTTAGTCTCTGAGTTATGTCACCCAATTTTGGATTCTCAATGGAATTTTACTGATGAGTAACACACCTATACTCAGTGCCATACAAAAATACACCTTCTGTCTCTTATTACAATTCCATAAGCATTTTCTGATACAAATAGAATTTAGGAAACATCATAAATAAATTCCATGTGAATCAGGGATGAGAAAGGGGTCATCTCCAGTAGGTAAATTCTGTTCTGATGGGTGGTTCATCACTATTCCTGGGATCAATGGCACCTACCTTAATATCTGACTTTTAATAGCAGTACCAGGGGTGTATGTGTATGGCACTTAAAATCATGTCATGAAGCTTCGTAGAGTAGGTGGGAACAACCGAGATTTAGTCTACTCCTTGCTCCCTACCAGACTACTAGCCTGGACTACACTACATCCCTTGCTCCCCATACAAGGAGAGGTTTTGAGCAATGGTCATGTGGGCCATGAATAGGGTTTTTCATGCTAATGAAATACCTAAAGGCCCTGAGGGTTTAGTGAGTAAACTTCCCTTCCCAGACTTTCCTCCCAGCATATATATACATATGTGTTGTGTGTGTGTATTATAAATATATACATACACATGAACATGTATATGTATACTACTATGAAACAACAATAAATAGTTTTGAAATTGGACATTCCTAGTAGTGTCTGGATGTCTAAGAGTATGACAATGTCTTGAATCAGCCTTCTTGCAGGTCCTGACAACACAGAACCATCTCCAGCTTTCTCTGCCATCTCAGACTGCATTTTCTCATCCTTGAAGTATTTGGGTGCTTCCCTATAGACTAACATTAGCCCTGTAGTAGCCTAGGGAAACTGAAGAACTCCATGCATCTCTTGCCTTCCACATGACAGTGCCCAGCTGCTGGACTAATGTAATAACAAAAACCAGCCTAAGGGTATTAATACTTCTCCTTTTACCCTTTCCCTCTGCTATAAGCAACTGTGTCAGCAAAACTGACTTTCACTCTCTTCACATTCTTTATCATCTATACATTCTGATTAATATCCATGTCATCAGGCCATGATTGATATACACATGGATGTGAGCCCTCATTAGACTCTTTCTCATTCTCCAACTTTAGACTCAATGAGACTGGAATAACACAAAATGAGCTTGGACATTTTATTGAGAAAGTATGAGCAAGCCTATGGTGGCAATGTACTGGAGTATTTGCAGAAGTCGAACAAAATAGCTGGCTTGGTATAATTGTATAGGCATAGCTGTAGTAGACGCAATTATTTAATCCCCAAATTTGTTGCTGTAAGATCTCCTACCTGAAGGAGATCAGTAAAAGAAAACACAACTCAACAATTATTGGTATAAATAGCACGCCTTGATTGGGCAGACTTACCACTACTCTACTCTATTCCTGACTATGAGATCCCTTATAACTTTCGGTTTTTCCATGCCGATTGCTTGTCCTCCCAGCTCTGGCTCCTTGTAGTCGCTTCCTTCTACTGCCGCTTCCTTCTGCTTCTGACTCCTGCTGCTTCTCCCTCTGTTTCTTCCTCTCTGCTTCTGCTTCTGCCTCCTTTTATATTGAATTCCTCTCATTCTCTCCTCCCCTAACCTTTTTCTCTGCCTCCCCTTCTACTGCCCAATCTCTGGCTCTAGCCTTTATTTTACAGGTTTTAATTGGACAGAAGGTTTACAAGACTTCCCCTGTGTACAGATTCAATCCTCCTCTGCAGCCCCTCCCAGAAGGGTGGAACTAGGATCAAAATACAAGGCTGAGGCTATACTGGGAATAGGATCAAAATCCGGCTAAGCTATCCACAACATTTCCCCCTTTTTGTCCAATTAAAAGACTCTTTTCTCTCAGATATATTGAGCACAAACTATATTACCATGTTGTAATTCTTAAAGTGTAAGACAGACCTAATACCTAGTCTATCATTTTTGTTAACTAAATAGAACCTCTGCTATCTCTCTTAACTAAAAGACTTAGTTCTGAAAAAAGGGGCCTTTGCCACATCTTTGACATATTCCAAAAGGCATAGGCCCCCTTTTTATATTACTTTGGTTTTTTCTGTAGTCATTTCTGAGATGACCCCATCTACCACAATTAATACATTTGAAATCTTGGGTTATCTCTAGGTGTCTAGTGGCAGCTTCTCCTATTACCATCATATCAGCCGTATATCTAGTCCACTCATCTATTGGTGCTGACCTTGCCCTGAGCAGTCTGATTACTTCCTTGTATTCAGCAGTTGCATTTTCAAAGACTAAAGATTCAATTAATTGCTTTCTTGCTACTGAATCTGATACACTCCTTTCAACAGCTGAGGTTAGCCTTTGTAAAAAGTCAGGGAAGGTTTCTTTTGGACCTTGTCTGACTTGAGTAAATGTTTCAAGTCTTTTCCCTGATTCTGCGACTTTGTCCCAGGCCTTTAAGGCTGACAATGGAGACAATGCCAGAGTTTCTTCATCATATACAGCCTGCACCTCTACCTCAGCACAGTGACCTTCACCAAGCAGTTGGTCTATGGAAATCTCTCTTCCTCTGGCTCTATTGCTATCTCTCTTGCCTCATCTCTCCACCATGCAACCCACTGTAAATTTGCAGCAGGTTCTAGTATTGCTCTTGCCATATCTTTCCAGTCTTGGAGGATTATTCTATTTTTAATAGCCCAAGAAGTCAGGAGTTGTTTTACAAATGGCGAGTGCATTCCAAAATTAGTGACACTTTCCTTAAATTTTATCAGATCTAACACATCCATGGGTTGCTACTCAAATTCCTCATAACCCTGTGGATTATCAACATCTGGAGGTCTCTGTTGTATATTAACCGATAGACTAAAGTTTGTTTTTTAATAACCCTTGATTGATTTTCTCTAGTTTCTTCTGTCTCTACCTGAGTATTTTCCTTAACTGAAATTTTAAATTTCTCCATTAAGGTCTGTGTTCACTCTTCACATCTCTCCTTTTGTCGCTTTCCCTGTTCCCTGAGTTCTTGTAGTCTCTGTTTGAGACTCTGCCTCAATATTTTGAATTTTTCCTCATATTGTAACTCTGATAGTTTGGTATCCATTTTATTTTGATTGATTAATTTTAAAAGGTTATTCTCTAAGTCTTGCTTCCATTCCTCATTATTTTCTCTCTGCTGCTCAGTCTGATCAGTGAGCTGCTGCATCCTCTGTTCTATCATATTTTCAAGCTCCTGTCTCTCACATTCATTTTAATTTTTCTGTCTCTTATTCTTATCTATAATTTCTTGTGTCTTCAATTCTACTGTTTCCTCTAAGCCCTGTTGCCAAGATATAAGTTTCTCTTTCTGATGTTCATGCTGCTCTATAATTTCCTGTATCTTCTGTTCTAAGCCCTGCTTCCATAATCTTAGCTTCACTTTATGTTGTATTTGAAATATTACAGCATCTGCCTTATTTTGATTTGCTAGCTTTAGTAAACTATCTTCTAGACTTTGTCTCCAAATGTTATCTCTATCTCCTTGCTGTTGCTTATTTTGACTAATTAAATCATGAACCTTTAGTTTTAGTGTTACTTGTCATCTTTTTTCTAAGGCAAGGAATTTTTTTATCTAGGACCCTTTCTAAGACATAGTAAATCAAGAGAATAAATATTGCAATACTGATAAATGATAAGGTGACTATTTTCCCTAAATTGATTCCTGTGAAACCATTTGAAATATCATTGCATAAAGCCCCAAAAATATTCATTGTGTTTCTCATCTTTAAGTATCAGAAGGTTATATATCTTTTTTATATCAAAGAATTACTTGATCCAGAGCCTTCAGTTCACTGTTTCTGCCTGAAATTTACCTCAAAGGCAGTTGTGTTCTAGTATCACCTGTCCCTCCTTGCAGTTTTTACAGCTTGCTGATCAAGCCAACCTGCAGGCTCAGGTGTTGCTCCTGACCCTGGCCTTAGCTCTCTGTCTGGGGGTTGGGAGAGGGAGCTCTCTGTGGCTCTTTGTAGGCCTCTCAGATCCACTCAGCTTTCAATACATGCTAGTGTAGCCTAAAAGGCTGCCCAAACCCTATTCAGGGGTTGAGGGTCAATGAACTTTTATCTCAGGTTAGTTGAGTTCTAAGCAATACGTTGGGTGCCAATTTGTAGTAGAAGGAATTATTTAAACCCCAAATTTGTTGGCAAAGCCCCATTTGGGCGCCAATTAGTAATAGATGCAGTTATTTAATCCCCAAATTTGTTGACGTATCCCCACGTTGGGCACCAATTTGTAGTAGAGGGTATTATTTAAACCACCAAATATGTTGTTGTAAGATCCCCTACCTGAAGGAGAACAGTAAAGGAAAACCACAACTCAATAATTATTGGTATAAATTGCATGCCTAGATTGGGCAGATTTACCACTACACTACTCTAATTCCCGGCTATGAGATCCCTTATAACTTGTGGTTCATCCAAGCCTCGTAGTTGTCCTTCCACCTCTGGCTCCGGCTCCTCCGTCTTTGGCTTCCTTCCAACACCTGCTTCCTTCTGCCTGCTTTCTCCTGCTCCTTCTCTGTTTTCCTTCCTCTTCTTCTGCTTCTGCCTCCTTTTATGTCGAATTCCTCTCATTTTCTCCTCCCCTAAGCCCCTTCTACTGCCCAATCTCTGGCTCTAGCCTTTATTTTACAGGTTTTAATTGGACAGAAGTTTTACAAGGCTTCACTTGTGTACAGATTCAATCCTACTCTGCAGCCCATCCCAGAAGGGTGGAACTAGGATCAAAAACAAGGCTGAGGCTATCCACGAACTAGGTCAAATACAAGCTAGGTCCAATACATCATACTGCTAATTTTTGTGCTGGAAATCTGAAATGCATCCATCAAGGCAAGATCATGCATTTGTGTAATCAGTCAGTGTCAGAGAGGTCTACATTCTGCACAGTGCCACTTGACAAATACGTAGATTCTATGACAGCTGGAGCTGATCAGGACCATATTTTTATTCAATGGGGAAAAATGGACCCGAAAAGAGCAGAATTCATGCTATAAAAGTAAACAAATTAAGTTGATCAGTAACAGATATAACATTAGTATATTTGAAAGCAGAACTGTTTGAGGGAAATGGGACTGATGAATATAAGAAACCAACCTCTGCGAAATTTAACAACACTCAACCTGATTCAGCAGTGTCTACTGATCTACAAAATAATGATGGCAACTGCCATATGACATCTGTCTTCCTTTTAGTGTATCAGGGTTTCTCATTTCTTTCTCAAGACATGCCTTTAAAGAACAGCCTATGAATTCTTCCAGGTTCTTAGAAGTCAGGACAGTAGCATAAATTCAGTACACAGTATCCTCTCGTTCCAAGACAGGGGACAACTTTAGGCATGGGGCACAGACGTTCATGAAAGCTACATAGTAGGAAAAGTAGCATGAAGAGGACTCTGCCTACAGAGCCTCGGCTAAAATTCTCATAGAAGGCCCATCTGCACTTCCAAGCTACTTCCTCCAAGCTAAGAAAATCCTCAGTGAGCAAAGCCAGAAAGAATTCCCAGACCTGACCCAGGCTTGAGGCCATCCTCAGCTGACAGTACTCTGACTGTCTTCTTGGCTCTTCAGTGTCTCCCTCCAGTAGTGCCTGGATATCCCAGGGAAAGGTAACAACAAGGCCTGGACTTTGAGTGCCTGATGACCCTCAAACTAGCTCTAGCTTGATGCATAATTTCAGACTACATGTTACTGCCATTGAAACAATGCTCTAGTGCTTTTCTACAGAGCAACACACACATGTGGCAGCCTGCAAAAAAGGCACTCAAGCACATTCTGCATACTTCACCAACTCAGGGCCATGCCAAGGAGACAGGCCCAGCACTCCCAAAAAGATACATGAGGTCTTCACCACTGTCCCCTCTTACCCTGTCTCTTTACTAATAGTCACTGTGTCATCAAAATTCATATTTACTCCCTTCACCTTCCTTATCATCTCTACATTCTGGATAATAAAAGTGTCATAAGGCCTTAGCTTGATATACACCTATGGAGGATAACCCTCATTAGGCTATTTCACAATCCAAAATGTGAGATACACTGAGAATGGAGTCACACAAAAAAATCTATTGGACATTTTATTGAGCAAGGAATTAGCAAAGATATGTGGGCAATGCACTGGAGTATTTCCAGAATGGGCAGCTGCTTGGCTGTAATTTTATATGCTTAGCAGGCTAATCCACTGCTGGTTTTGGTGCTGGTAATTTGTAAAGCATCTGTCATGGCAAGATCATCCATTTGAGTGATGAGGCACTCCCAAACGGTATGCATCTGGCATAGTTTCACTTGACACAAACTAATATACTGTGATAGCTGGAGCTTATCAGAGCCATATAATTATCCCAAGGGACATAGTAGACCTCAAAAGAGCAGAATTCCTGCTATAAAAGTACACAAAGGAGGTTGATCAGTTCCAGATAAAGCTAAGCGGAAATTTGATAGCAGAACTGATTGTGGTTATTTTACTGGTGAATGTAAAACAAACAAACAAACAAACAAACAAACAAAACCCAAAAACCTCTGCCAACTCTAACAAGTTAGATTGATTAAGCATTGTCTGCTGATCTACATTATAGTGATGTCAATCTGCCATATGACATCTTTCTACTTTTAAGGGTCGCATTTCTCATTTTCTTGTCAAGACCTCCCATTAAGAAATACCCTATGAATCATTCTAGGATCTCAGAACTCAGGATAAGAGCTTACATTCAGTACACAGGATGCTCTCACCTCCAGACAGGGAACAAACAGGTGAATGGGACACAGAAATTCCTGAAAGTTTCATAGTAGGGAAAGTGGCATGAAGAGGAACTGCCACTGTATACAAACCCACTACATCTTCAGTGCAACACTGTTAGTGGTTAGGTGACATTAAGTGCAAAGATCAGCACTGCAGAGCTCATTTCCTTTCAGTGTGGTGTGGACAGAAGCTATGCTTGGATGTTTAAATGCCACTTCCAAAAAATAAAACCTGTTGTTCCCTCATCAAGGTCAATCAAGCAACAACACAGTGATCTCAGAGTACATAATTCACATGTTAACCTACTGAACAATTTAAATTATTTATGTGTACAGATACTCTGTTACCCCAGTGCTATAGGTATTGGTAAAACATCATGGACATATTCTTAATTAAGTAACCTACACTTACATATACACACTTTTGTAAAAACCCCTGTGTCATGTACATACATTTTCACCTTTGTCCAAGGAAAGTCTAGATACAATTTGACCTACCTATGTGAACACACACATACACACACACACACACACACACACACACACTCCTTCATGTTTGGAAATATTGTACATGTGTCTGAATATGATCCCAAATGTACTCTCACAAACTTTTAAATCCCTCTACTTGCAGAAAATGTCTCTGGCATTTGTTATATTTATACCTCCTGCTGATCAGCATTTCGATTTAAGGGACAGTTGGTTGAGTCAGCCTGGGTCTTCAACAATGTTGTTTTGCCATGGATTACATCAAATAAAACGTTTTTTTCCAGTACCCACCTAAGGAGAAGTTAAAGATTCACTTTTAACATTATACTGAACTTCACAATAGGTCTTTTATATTGCAGTAAGTGAGACAGGACACAGAAAGAGAAGAGATTCTAATACTTTGAAAAAGTATGTAGCTCTGAGGAGTCAGCTGGCATGGAGGCAATATAAGTTTTGTATTCAGCAATGCAAGACTGCTGAGAGGACAAGAGTTATTGGGAGGCTAAAGCAGAGGACAAATTTGAGACTGAATCCCACAAATGAGTAAGAATTAGCTCTGTTCCAGTGAGTCATGTGAGGGAACTCACTTTTAATCTTTAGCTGATTACTCTGTACAGAAGAACATCCATGCTTTTTCTTTATTCAGAATCTTCCCTATATTCTTATGAGGACATGGGATGCTTCACTAAAGAATGTATCAGGACAAAAGGAGTATCTATTTACATTGTCTTCACCTGAAGTGCAAATATTAATAAGAATATTATTGTAGTTGAACTTCTAATGCCTATTTTGCATTTTTAATTAAAAACATTTAGCTGTGTTTCCCACAGGAAATCATAGACTCATCCTGATACAACTCTAGAGAAGCAAATGGTGAGAGCAGACCAAGTGTTACGAACTCTATGAACCCAGAAGTGAATCCCATGTATCTTATAGCATTAAGCTTCAGATCAACAAAATGAGATGCAACCACTCTATTCACTCTGCAATGCTCTATGATTCTCTCATAGTTTACTCATCCCATATATAAGGAGTGAATGAAGATGTGTATGTAGAGATTTCTTTTTCTGTAAGTGTCAGGATTTCAGACTTGCTAGTCCATTATGCAAAAAAAGGTCTAGAGAACCAAGAAATTAACATCATGTAGACAGAAAACTGACAACAGGACACAGAAGAAAGATTCAGAAAAACACATGAGTTGAAACAAGGGTCTCAGTGTCATTTTCTTTAAGTATCCCTACTACCTAACTTTCATCTCTACTCATTAATAGCATCCTTATAAAGACTAACCCATGGATCATGTAAGAGCACTCTTAAGAGACTCAGGATCTATGCAGATCCATACAAGGTATTACACAATCCCATGGAAGAATTCCTTAATAATCACTTATCCATTTCTCATTAAAATCATGTGGGCAATCTAGATGACCCAACAGAGGTTTTCTTTTCATTAACTCTTCTACAATAATTGAGTGCTGCACAGGATACCCTGTGTTCATGGAAACATTCTGTAGACTGAAAGAACTGAGTTTTTCTTTACATCAATGATATTCAGGGTAAGAAGGGAAAATATATCTACATTGACAAAGGGTGGCACATAGCTGTTTCTGTATTCATGTTAGTAAAACCCATCATATGCTTTTGAGATGATTTCTGCCAAGATAGTTAGATATAGAACAATGAAGAACAGCTAGTATAAATTTAATTCTTGTGTCAGTGTTGACCCTGTGCCTCAGCAGCCTTGAGTATGGGCTCTAGGCCTCTTATTTCTTTGCAACATTCTCTTTAAGTGTTAAGTGTTAACTCCATGCTGCTATGTTCAGGTACAGTTCTCCACAGTCCTCTATAAAAGTTTGAGAGAATTAAACAAACTATGACCCAAAGATCACATCTAGTGTAAGCAGAAGCAATTAGTTGAAGCTGATTTCACCTGCACTCTAAGATACGTATGCAAAATGAAGGTAAGTTTCTCTATGTTGGTGGTGCTCCTACTACAACCCATGTGGGAACCTAAGTTACATTCTCAACCTAAATTATCACTGGGTCAAAATTTGTCTATAGAAATTTTGTGTTAGAAGAGATGAAAGTACTGTTCTAATAAATGTGTTTTTACATGGCTTCATTATGGAGCATCATCGTGTTGTCATACTTTAAGCACCTATAACATCATTGAGTGATCTCATATTTGGAGACCACTTCCTTTATGGCACTGGAAAATATAGGCTTATCACCACTGCTGGGTGCAAGTGATTTTACACAAAGTTTTGTAAAACTTTAAGCAAAGGAAGCTCAGACAAAAATAAGCTGTTAGGATATGAAGCCACTCTGAGAGTGGCTAACAATGGAACTATGCAAACTGAGTAATCCTGTATATGAGAAAAATCTGTATAAATATTGTTTCTTGATTTACCTTATAAAATCTTTTAAAATGTATAAAAATTTTATTTAACATGATGGACAATTTACACTGAACAGTTTATTAATGAAATATTGAAAAAATCGCTCAAATCTCTCTCTCTATCTATCTATCTATCTATCTATCTAATCTATCTACCTACCTACCTCTATATCTATATATCTACATATATCGATATCTCTATATCTTACTATATATCTATATACTATATATCTATATATCTATATATCTATATCTATATCTATTATCATCTATCCTGTCCTGTCCCTGTCCCTGTCCCTGTCCCTCCCTCTCCATCATCTCCATCATTCCATCATCTCCATCATCTCCATTCTCCATCTCCATCTCCATCTCCATCTCCATCTCCATCTCCATCTCCATCTCCATCTCCATCTCCATCTCCATCTCCATCTCCATCTCTATCTCTGTCTCTCCTTGATGGTATGGAGGGAACTGGACTAAACAAAATCAAATAGAGTAGTAGACAAAGCATAATGGATTAGCAGAGATCCCTTATGCTATAGTTGTGATTGCTCTTGATATTTGCCCATGAAGAAGAATACAATTATATAAAAGACACTAAAACTTTCAAGAATTAAAGGCAGTTGTGGTGAGAATTTACTTTTTTTCTGGTCACATAATTATCTGTTTACATTGTCTTTGGGCTCAAGAAAGCTAATGATAAATTCTCAGAAGGTCTGTTGAAGCTGCTGTCTTCTGGTGTGGCTTAGAAGTTTAGCAAGAAACAGACATGTTCACACTGACAGCATACTCTTAAATTTCAAAGGAGTGAAACAGTGATTTTTGCAGTTTTAGTGAGCATACCTACAAGTGCTTCCAGAGGACATAAAATATCTGATAAAAGATGTAATAAAGAGAAGAACATGTAAAAACTACAAATATTTCCACCTCAACTCATTAGTTGCAAATCAGACTGAGTCAGTATCAGAGAGCAGAAACGTGGAGAAAATCCTATAAGGACTAAGGAATTTAAAAGATAAGTTTGGTTCCCTTATTAAAGGGACACATACCTCCTTTTGGACACTCTTCATTTCCACCACACGACTTAGGTACAAGTCATTGGTTTTTTTTTTTTTTTCATTGTATTGGCTTACAGCAAAGTCCAGTGCTTCTGGGGCCCCATCCTACTCCATACTATATTTCTCTATGCCACCTGGAATGTGACCTAGCACAGTGTAATGGCTCAGGTTCAGAACAAATATGAGGGTATTCAGCAGAAATATTGGGCATGGAGTAGGTAGGCCATGGTCTTCTTCTAATTACAGTTGGATCCAAGGCTAAAAGTGGAATTGCAATGAGCCTGGATCAAGCAGTGAATGCAGCCTGGAAATGAGTTGGCCTTATATCCTGTACTATTAGTTTGCATTAGCTCCTTACCAGCACTGTATGTTATTTCAACATTCCCCCTCCTTTGTCTATTTCTACCTCTATATTTTCTCTCTCTTTACAGTGTTCCTACAGGAAGCCAGATGTTTATCCACTTCCATTCCTTTCTGTTCCACATCTTACTCTTCCCCAAATCTCCACTCATCTGCATTCCCCCCTTTTTTTATTCTCTTACAGTTTCAGACTATCTTTTCACCCCAGATTTTTAAACAACTTTTACTCTTCCACTTTTGAGTTTGCTTAGGTTGTTCTTCCTCCTGAACATTAAGTATCTATGTTCTCTGGCCTTAAAAACCTACAGAATAGAAGTTGAACACTTTGTGCTCCAGAAATTCTTTGTCTTTTGGGTCCTGAGAGTTCAGGAGCTTCCAAGGTCAAGAGAAATTATTGCTCATGGAAGACTGGTATTTCAGGAGAAACAGGACCATTCCCTACTGAACTTTTCAGTGGCAAAATTTCTGTGACAACCTTTAACTTAGACAATGGCCAGTGGATATCTTTCCACAATCTATTAACACCAGTCATTACATTCAGTGCAGTAAGGTACTTGTAATTTGGCTTCTGGCTTATACTCTGAGATGGTCAGATGGCCAAATCCTCTGGAAAGTACAGGAAATTACCATCTCTCCTATGACTTGTGTTCTTTAACATGAGAGGAATTAGATATGGAAAAATAAGAACAAGCCTGGAGTGATGCATTAGAGATCAAAATACTTGATGTTATTCATGATGTTATTTTCATAACCTTGAGAATTTATCTTAGTTGGCTAGCAAGAAGAACAGAGTAGAGTAACTGATTCAGACACACTTTCAATCCTGAGAGGCTTCTGTTTGTCTGTTTCTCCTTGCTTTCCAAATTTCTAGTGAGTTACTCACACACCCTGAATGTTCCTTGCTCAATAAAAAGCTGCATCAGTTTCTTTTTAGTTGCACCAATCTTAGCTTGTATAAGGTTTGGAGATTCAAGTCCTGATGACAAAATCCAGAGCAAGATAAAGTGCCTACCTATTTTCTTGTGCTACTTGGAACAAATTGAATATCTAGGATCACATTGGAGGATCCCATGGATCCATACATTCTCTGTTCTCAGTGTGATACCCTTGCCTAGACAAGACATGTAATATTAACTAGTTCCTGACTGTTCATATTGATAACACCACCACTATTCAGGTGCTATCTCAAACCACATACACTCATTGCAATCTTTGCCTTTGGATGTGTGGCCCCTGGACTCCTGGAATTGAGGTATAACACCTGGCCAAAGTGTCTCAGCCACCAAGTCTCCTAAAGATAAATCAAGGCTTTGTATTTTTGTGTTCATATTTTTATTGTTAAGATATATGTGATTATTTCATAATAGTATCCCTAAAAAACTAAGCAACACTCCCAATAGAGAAACAACTGAGAATAGAATAGGGTTTTTTTTTTTTTTAAGGATGTCACTGTACAGTGAAGTTTTCTTTTTCATTAATTTTTATTTACTTTCCACTTTGTTTTAAGCTTCTGTTCCCTCCTCTCCTCCAATTACTCTCTCCCTTTCTCCTGCCTTTTCATCATACCCATTCACTTTCTCCATAGAAGAGTGGAAGGCTTCCTTGGATATTAAGGCACCTTGGCATAGCACAATGCATGAGACTGGATGCATCATCTCACCTTGAAGCTAGACAAGAGGGCTTAGGTATGGGAAAGAAATCCAAATGAAGATAGTGGAGTCAGACAGTCCTCGTTCAAGTGGACTTAGGAGTCCCACTTGAAGACAAAGCTAAACATGTGTTACTCACGTGCAGAGTACATGCTGCCTGGTTAGTGGTTCAGGCTCTGTGAGCCCCTTTAGGCACTGGTTAGTAGATTCTGTGGGTTTTCTTGTGATGTGCAAGACCATTTGGCTCTTATAATAACCTGTTCATCCATAGAGTTACACAAGCTTCATTTCATGGTTGACTGTGGGTCTCTACCTGTTTTTACATCTGTTGCTGTGCAAAGATAGTAATATGACAATTATGGTAGTTTTTTGTCTTAAATTAAAACAGAGTATGATTAATACTTTCAGAATTGGGTTCTCTATCATGGCATGGTTTCTAGTTGGGCCAGTCATTGGTTACACATTACCTCAATTTCTGCTCCACCTTTATTCCTTCACATCTTGTAGGCAAGAATATTATAGGTGTAAGGTTTTACAGCTGGGTTTGAACCCCAGTCCCTCCACTGGTCTTCTTGTCTTATTTTAAGTTCTGACTACTTTATGTTCCATATCACACATTGCTATGTGTCTTTTTTGGAGTTACCTCAGAGGTTTCTGGGAGTTTCCATTGTGATGAGCTTTTAGATCATCTAGGGGATGACCCTAACCTTCCACCCCAGTTAAAATTCTACTTCTATCTGCCAGTTATCTCTCACCATCCTCCCTACATTTTGTCTTTCTTATTGCCCTATTCACTATACCTCCCACCCTGTTCCCTATATCCATACAACCCCAAATGTCTATTATATTTTTCCTTCTCAGTGAAATTCAAAAGTCCTCCCTTGTGCCCTATTTAGTATTTAGCTTCTTTGGGACTGTGGATTGCATCTTGGTTATTCTGTGCTTTTTGTCTAATATTCACATATAAGTGACTACCTAAATGCCATGTTTGTATTTATAGTTTGGGGATTTCTTGCTCTGTATAATCTCTTGTAATTCTTTCCATTTGTCTGTGAATTCCATGATATCATCCTTTTGAATAGCTGAGCAACACTCCATTGTGTAAACATACCACATTTTCTTAATCCATTGTTCAGTTGAGAGACATTTGTGTTGTCTCTCTTTTCTGGCTATTATGAATAAATAAACTAATGTCATAGTTTAGCAGGTATCCTTGTCTTGCAGTAAAGTGCTGTTTGAGTCTACAAAAGGAGTACAATAGATGATGTTGAGCTAGAGTTTTTCCAATTATCTGAGAAACCAATAACTGATTTCAAATGTGGTTATACAATTTTGGACTCCTACCACCAATGCAGGATTATTCCCTTTGCCCCATGTACTTGGTAGCATGAGGTGTTAAGTTTTAGATCTTAGTCATACTGATATCTCAGAGTTATTTTGATTTCCATCCCCCTGATGACTGGAGATGTAGAACACTTATAATGGTTCTCAGCCATTAGAATTTCATTTGTTAAAATTCCTCATCTTAAATCTCTACCCCATTTTCATTTGGACTATTTTCTTTGTTGATGTCTAATTTCTTAAGTTCCTTATATATTTTGGAAATAGTCATATGTTATATGTAAGTTTGGTGAAGAACTTTTCCTCTTCTGTTGGCTGACACTCACTCACTGTGGATCAATTGAAGAAAAAAAGGTTCAAAAAAACTTCATACTTTTCTTTCAAGTTTTAATTGGTTATTTTGTTTCTTTAATTTCAAATATTTCTCACTTCCAGGTTTCCACTCCACAAAACCCACATTCCGTCCCTCTCCCATTTGCTTATATGAAGGTGCTTCTCCACAGACTCACCCACACTTGCCTTACCACTCTAGCATCCACCTATGATGTTATATCAAGCTTCCACAGGACAAAGGGCTTCACATCCTATTGATGCCAGATAAGGCAATCCTCTATCCTCTGCTACATATGTAGCTAGAGCCATGGATCACTTCATATATACTCTTTGGTTGGGGTTTTCATCCCAGTGATTTCTGGGCGGGGTATGTTCAGGTAGTAGATAATATTCTTTTTACAGGGTTGTAATACACTTTGGCTCTTTTGGTCTTTCCCCTGACACTTCCATTGGGATTCTACTGGGATCAAGATAATGAGTGGCTATATCTGCATCTGTATTAGACACATGCTGGCAGAGCATCTCATGGGAAACTCATACCAGGCTCCTATCAACAAGCTCTTTTTGTCATCAGCAATTGTGTCTGGGGTTTGGTGTATTCAGGTGGAATGGCTCCCAAGTGGAATAGTCTCTGGATCACATTTCTTTCAATTTCTGCTCCAATTTTTGTCCCTGCATTTCCTTTAGATTGGACAAAATCTGAGTTAAATCTTTTGAGATGGGTAGGTGGCCCCATCCTACAACTAGAGGCCATGCAGAAATCCTAGAGGTTGTCTCTACAGGTTCTAAACACCCCTTTGTTGGGTATTTCAGCTAAATTCATGGATATAGGTTCTTGGGAGCTGCTTGCTTCCCTAGCTTCTGGAACTTTCTAGTGGCTCTCTCCGGTACTTCTGCATACCCCACTGCTACATTTTTATATTCAATTTCATAACAGTCTGTAGTTCTCTTCTGCCAATTCCCATATCTGTTACTACCCACTTTCATTCTTCCCCATCTATTCTTTCTCCCAGTTGCCTCAGTCCCTCTACCTCCTATGATTATATCGTTCACTTAGCATTTCATAGATGGCTTTTGACAATTCCTAACGCTGACAAAACTTTCTAGCCTTCTTTTGTTCTTACCTCTGACTCTACTCAGAAATATAATATCCATCAATTTAGGAGAATTGGTGTATTATTAAGACTTATAATTTGTCTTTTCTATTTGGTTCTACAGAATAAAAGACCCTTTCTTTTACCTTCACACATATGGCCTCATTTCTATATGGTGTTTTTAATATGAACTGACAGAAAAATTAATTCTCAGATTATAGCTTAGAATAATACAAAGATAAAGTTGAAGAACTCCATGTTGATTTTTATTTGAGTAAGATGGAGTTTGCTTCTATATAACATGACACATATTACAAGTGGTATCAGTTTGTGTTTTATCTGATTCTTGTAGTCATTAATATTTCTATCATAGAAATGTGTCCACCAACAACAAATAGTACAAAAGAGTGAGAGAATATCTATACCAGCAACATTCAGAAGCCCAGCTACCCTGTGAATAAAGCACTCAATGTAACACATATCAAAGGAAAAAAAAAACTTTTGATTATATAACACCCTGTGCAATTGAATTTTATACCTTGTAGTAAATGGCAATCATAAATATAACTGAGTGTTTAAGGTTAAAGGACCAGTTCAGATATGATTCAGACATCATTTGGAGCAGGCTGTCTCTACCATCCTGAATATATTAGATTTCTTGGAATCTAATTCTTATGAAGAAGTCAAGGTGATTTACTTCATTTTTTATTTTTTATTTTGTTTTGTTTTATCTTATTTATTTTTCTATTGACTGGTCTCACCAAAATACTTTTTCCATGTCTTATGAGCCGAAGAACATTATTAATTATTCCGAATGCCTGTGCCAGAGAGCAGGCAGGGATCAGAACACCATGTGACTGCAGAAATTCATGTTTGATGAATGCCTTAAATCTGAACTCTGAATGGAAAAAGGACACTTTTGTAAATCTCTGAACATTTCTGTGCACTATACTTAAAGAATATCTTGAAAAAATCAAACAGAAACATCTATTAATTACATAATATATTTGGGAACTTATATTCACCTAGAAAGGAAAACATAAGAAAACACAAAAAATGATATGCCAATACTGTATTACCACACATGAAATATTAAATATGTATATTGCTTATGCATTCAAATACTTTTAATTTATTCCAAAGTCTTGATATATCCTGTATTGTTTTCTTTGTATTATCTTTTTAATAATTTTAATTTTAAGCACTGAAAACACATATCATGTATCTTGAAACACAGACAACAGAGACTCTTAGAAGGAAAGTTTATACTGGAAGGGGAATGTACAATATTGACCCTGAGGTTGGTAACCATGTTTGTCAACTTAACTGAATTTTCACCAAGGAGATACCACTGGTTTTCTCTTTGAGGATGATTCCAGACAACATAAAATTGGGAGGAAGACTCATTCTGATCATCACATGAACTGGAGTCCCAGAATGAAAACCAAGCTTAATATCTGCTCCAAATGTGCAGGAGGCCTCTTTTTGCCCTTTGGTTAGTGGTTTAGTCTTTGTGATCCTCAGTGGTCCAGGATTGGTTGACTTGACAAAATTTCTTTTGGGGAATGACCAAGCAATGACTGTCTCAACTTGTGAACCATCCCATGAGAGAGAGAAAGCCAAATTCTGAGAATATTCATGATACTTATATATTTGGAGACAGGAACCTAGTATGAATGTCAGATCAGAGGCTTGATCTATCAATGATGGAACCAGATGCAGAGAGACATAGCTGAACTTCCCCTGCTGGAGTGCTGCTCCCCTGTTATGATCAATCTTCAGGTGCTCCCACAAATCCTGCGGAGACAACACCATCTCCTGGAACCTGCCTGGGACACCGAGCTGCATTTTTCCAGACAACTCATCTGACTGAAGACTCCTGAGGCACAGACTGAGATCCAGAGACATGCACTGAGTCCTACAGAGGACAGACCTAGACCTTCCAGCTACAGATGAACTCTCCTGGAAAGTTAAATGGCTACTGAACTTGGGAAAACTTACGTGTTAGTAAGGAAAACACAATGACTATGTAGATTAATCACATGTTATGATCCTCAAACTGTCCAACCCATGACAATGATCCCTTTGCCTTCCCAACCCCCACCCTCAACTCTCCTTACCCTGTGACTTAATTGTGCTACCCTCTACAGCCTGCATAGTGTTTTCTTTTGACTTCCACATCTGAAATTTTCACTACAAATGACACAGTCACTCCAGTGATGCCCCTCCTTTTAAAAAAGAAAAAGGATGAATTGTGGGACCATGAAATGATAGCATAGTTTCTGGTCAAGCACTGACTAAAGATGGCCAGAGACCCAACAGGTATCTCTCCAATGGACGGCATGCATTTTGCTATGCTCCCAGACTCCAGGCTCCTGACACAAGGACAAGGCTGAAGACCTCCACTGATCTGTGCCTTTCAGTCACGTAGGGCAATACCCCTACCAGCCCCTCCACAGGTAGAGGGTGTGACTATAGGCCACAGAGCCTCAAGAGATCTCCATATTAATGAGATACCTAAAGGCCAGAGGGCATAGCCAATTAAGCATTCCTTCCCAGAACCTCCTTCTTGCAGAAGATACTTAACCTCAGGCCTGCCCTGAGGGTCCAGGGTATGGCTTCATCCACCCTCTGCCATGACAATAAACCTTTTAAAACCATGGACTTCTTTGTGTCTTTGGGGCCCACCATGGAGAACTATAGAGGGGGCCTTCACCTAATGAACTGCCACTGTCTAATCTCCCACATGGAGGACTTCTCTATGTTCCTTCCATGAAGGCCTGTCAACTCAAATGAGCTAGCTGAGTCAGCCATGATCCAGCCAAGTGAGTTGCCATAACCAAGAGTATCCACCCCATGGGGTGCCACTGGAACTTCTCTCCCTCATCCCTTTTGGCTGCGGACAATCTAGCCCGTATGCCCCTTTGTCTCAGTCCTTCTGTGGTCCCCAATGGCATCTGGGTGCCCAAGGGCTGAGACCACCAGTATCTGGTCAGCCACTCAGCCCAAAGACCCCCAATCCAGGAGCTCTGCCCCCATGGGACCTCAGAATGGGATCTCCCCATGCACAGAGCGGAGTTCTGTGATTTCTCATATGCCTGGCACCATGTGGAGTAAACTCAGTCAAATTCCTGTGCTTATGCCCTCTGAGCCATGGTTCCAGCCACGTGGGGTGGCAGATGTGAGGGAACACAACTCAGCCCAACTGGACCCACACCCATGTGTGAGCTATAGCCCCACAATATTGGGTAACAATTCTAATTGTGTGGGCTTCTTTTATTGAGTATTTTCTGATATATAAATCCATTTGATAAGCATTAAGCGTCTCATTTCTACTGGGTACGAGAATTGTTATATCTACCACATGGGGTGGGGGTTATTCCTTGGGTTTAGGGGCATGGACTCCATGAAGCTGATCTGCAGAGGCAGCCTCTACACCAACATTTTCTGGGTCCTGGGCTGGCTACCCTGGCAAGCCAATGTCACTGTTAAAAAGGAAACTTAGAGTGGGAACATCACAGTGGCAAGAGAGCTTGAGCCAGAGCACACTGCTGTTGTTTTCAAACAGTTCTTGCAAAAAACGTGTTTATTGGGTTCAGCAGGTGACAAGGTGTATTTCTCTGGAAATTACAGCTAGAAAAAATAAGGAAAATTGGTTTAGTATAAATATATAAGATGTGAATGTACTTCATTTTTTCTGAATGGTTTTAAAAAGTATAAATATGTTCTGCTGTCTTGGCTATAGATTGTTGACTTGTAAATTAATGGGTAGGATTAAAAATTTGTAACTTTGGTAACAGAAAGTTGGCTTAAAACTGGTAACTTAGGATTGGAATCATCCAGACAACATGTGGCATGAGCCAACCTGGGAAAACAGGTCTACAAATGTCCTAGAAACCAGACATATAAAAGATAATACTTAGGGCAGTGACTATTTGGAGAGGTATTAAAGGCTGTACAGGAATTTCTTTTGTTACACAATTGGCTTATGAGAATGCTAATGCAGCATGCCATGCCACTATCTGGCCATAAAAAGCAAAGAGAGACTCACCTGGATACATTCTTCTTTGTGCAGAAATCAGACCATCGCCGGGCGGTGGTGGCACACGCCTTTAATCCCAGCACTTGGGAGGCAGAGGCAGGTGGATTTCTGAGTTCGAGGCCAGCCTGGTCTACCGAGTGAGTTCCAGGACAGCCAGGGCTATACAGAGAAACCCTGTCTCGAAAAAACCAAAAAACAAAAAAAAAAAAAAAAACAAAAAAAAAAAAAAAAAAAGAAATCAGACCATCAATCAGGGTCTGGCTATGGACGCTGCCTTACAAGGAACGACTGTGCAAGCAATGCTTTCACAGACACAAGGGAATAAAGAATGTTATAAATGTGGAGGTTTGAGTCATTTCAGAAATGATTGTCCCAATAACAAAGGAAAGAACAGAGTATCTTAGGCCCAGATTAAGAACACTTAACATGTAAGTTAATGCAAAGCTCAGAGAGGACTCAGCAGAAGTTTGTATGGCATTCATTTTGCCTTGGTCATCCTGACTAGTTCTTAGAAGCCCCTAGAAAGATGATTTTCAGATTTTGTTTATTGCCTTGCTTGTTCCTTTGGAAAGAGAGGTCAGCTTCATACCAGAAGGTACTCACTTTGTTTATGTAGGAATTTCTTTTTTTTCAGGGTCAGGATTTCAGAGTTGCTTGTCCTTTATGCAAAAAAAGGCCCAAAGAACAAAGAAATTAACATCATGTTGACAGAAAACTGAGAACAAGACATAGAAGAAAGATTCAGAAAAACACATGAGGTGAAACAAGGGTCTCAATGATATTTTCTTTCATTATCCACACTCTCCACCTCCCATCTCTACTCATTAAAGGCACCATTTTGAAGACTAATCCATGGATTATGTAAGATAATTCTCAAGAGACTCAAGATCCATTCAGATCTGTACAATGTATTACAAAATCCCATGGAAAAATTCCTTAATAAACACTTATCCATTTGTCAATAAAATCATGTTGGCAATCTAGATGGCCCAACAGAGGTTTCCTTTTTATTAACTCTTGTATCATAATTGAGTGCTTCACAGGATACCCTGTGTACATGGGAAAAGTCTCTAGACAGAAAGAACTGCGTTATTCTTTACATCAGTGATATTCAGGGAAAGAAGGAAAAAAATCTCTACTCTGACACAGCATGGCACATAGCTCATTTTGTATTCATGTTAGTAATACTCACCATTTTCTTATGAGATGGTTTCTGCTAAGATGATTAGATATAGAAAGTTTTTTTTTTTAATATGATGAAGAACAACTAGTATGAATTTCATGTTTATTTTAGTGTTGACAGTTTTGCTCAGCAGCCACTAGTAAGGGCTCTTGGACCTTTATTTTTTGCAACATTCTCCATTAGCTGTTAAGGGTTAACTCCATGCTGCTATGTTCAGGTACAGTTCCCCATGGTCTTCTATAAAAGTTTGAGACGATCAACCAAACTATGACCCAAAGATCACATCTACATGAAGTAGAAGCAATTTGTTGAAGCTGATTAACCTACACTGCAAGATATCTATGCAGAAAAAAGCTAAGATTCTCTGGATTGGTGGTACTCCTACTAAAAAGAAGCATGTGGGAACCTAAATTATCATGTAGAGTCAACATGAAGAAGCACTGTGTCAAAAAAAGGTAACATTTTGTCTATAGAGTTTTGTATTAGGAGAGATGAAAGCCTTGTTCTAACAAATGTGTTTTTATGTTTTTACATGTTTTCACTATGGAGCATCATTGTGACTTCATACTTCAAGCAGCTACAATATCCTTGTATGATATCATATTAGTAGACAACTCACCTCGTGCCACTGGAGAAAATAGGCTTATCACCACTGCTGGGTGCAAGTGACTCTATACAAAGTTCTGTAAAACTTTAAGTAAAGGAAGCTCAGACAACAGGAAGCTGTTAGGACATGAGGCCACTCTGAGAGTGGCTACTAATGGAACTATGCAAATTGAGTGATCCTGTATATGACAAAACTGTATATAAATACTGTTTCTTGATTTCCCTTATAAATTTTTTAAATGGATAAAAATTTCATTTTACATGATTGACTATTTACACCGAACAGTTTACTAACAAAACATCACTCACCCAGATATATATAGCCTTGAAGAAATAGAGGAAGCGGGACTAAACACAACCAAATAGAGTAGTAAGGAAGACATGATAGATTAACAGAGAGACCCTGTGCTATAGTTGTGATTGCTTTTGATATTTGCCCAGAAAGAGGAGTAGAATTATGTGAAAGACACTAATAATTTCAAGAATGAAAGGCAGTTGTGGTGAGAATTTAATTTTTATAGTCACATAATTATCTGTTTACATTGTATTTGGATCAAGAAAACTTGGGATAGCTGTTAAAGAGCTTCTGTTCTGGTGAGGCTGGGAGTTTAGCAAGAAACAGACGTGCACTCTCTGACAGTATACTCTTAAATTTCAAAGGAGTGAAACAGAGGTTATTGAAGTTTGAATAAACACACATACAAGTGCATCCAGATGAGAGAAAATATCTGAGAAAAGATGTAAAAGAGGGAAGAACATGTGAATACTGAACATAATTTCACCTCAACTCACTAGTTACAAAGCAGACTCAGTCAGTATCACAACGTAGCAAGGTGGGGAGAATTCTATAAGGACTAAGGACTCTATAACATTAGTTAGGCTCCACTTTCTTTTCTTTTATTTATTGGATATTTTCTTTACATTTAAGATGTTAACACCTTACTCCATCCAACCCCCACCCAGGAACTCACTATCCCATGCCCCCTCCTTCTGCTTCTATGAGGATATGCCCACACCCACCCAACTACTGCCACCTCCCTACTCTTGAATTCTCCCATATTGGGTGTCCAGTCTTCACAGGACAAAGGATCTCTTCTCCTGCCTATGACCAACAAGGCCATCCTCCCTTACATATACAACTGGAACCATGGCTTACTCCCTATATGCTCCAAAGCTGGTAGTTTAGAGCCTGGGAGCTCTGGTTGGTTCCTATTGTAGCTCTCCCCATGGGGCAGCAAAGCCTTTCAGCTTCTTCAGTCTTCTCTCTAACTCCTCCATTGGGAACCCCATGATCAGTCCAGTGATAATCTGTGAGCATCCGTCTCTGTATATGTCAGTCTCTGGCAAACCTCTAAGGAGACAGCTATATCAGGCTCCTGTCATCATGCACTTCCTGGCATCCACATCAGTGTCTACTTTTGGTGATTGCACATGCAATGGATACCCAGGTGGAACCGTCTCCAAACGGCTCCTCCTTCATTTTCTATCCCACACTTTGTCTCCATATTTGATCCCATGAGTATTTTGTTACTCCTTCTAAGAAGGACCAAAGCACCCACACTTGGTCCTCCTTGTTCACAAGCTTCATTTAGTCTGTAAGTTGTATCTTGGGTATTGCAAGTTTTGGGGCTAATATCCACTTATCAGTTTGTGCATACAATGTGTGTTCTTCTGTGACTGGATTACGTCACACAGAAAGTTATTTTATATTTCCATCCATTTGCCTAAGAATTTCTCGAATTCATTGTTTTTAATAGCTGAGTAATACTCCATCATGTAAATGCACCATAAATTCAGTATCCATTCCTCTGTTGAAGGACATCTGGGTTCTTTCCAGCTTCTGGCTATAACAAATGAGGCTGGTATGAACATATTGGAGTGTATGTCCTTGTTATATGTTGGAGCATCTTTTGGGTCTATGTCCAGGAATGCTATACCTGTGTCCCAATGTAATGCTATGTCCAATTTTCTGAGGAAGTACCAGATAGATTTCCAGAGTGGTTGTACCAGCCTGGAATCCCAAAAATGTAAGAGTGTTTCTCTTTCTCCATATCCTTGCCAGCATCTGCTATCATCTGAGTTTTTGATCTTAGCCATCTTTACTGGTGTGAGGTGGAATTTCAAGGCTGTTTTGATTTGCATTTCCGTGATGACTAAGGATATTGAAAATTTGTTTAGGTGCTTCTTGGTCATTCAAGTTTTCTAAGTTGAGAATTCTTTGTTTATCTCTGTATCCCACTTTTAATAGGGTTATTTGGTTGTCTGGAGTTTCTTGAGTTCTTTGTATATTTTGGATATTAGATCTCTATTAGATGTAGAATTGCTAAAAATCTTTTCACAGCATGTTGGATGCCATTTTATACTACTGACAGTGTCCTTTTCCTTACAGAAGTTTGCAATTTTATGAGGCTCCATTTTTTCAATTCTTGATTTTAGTGCATACCCATTGGTGTTCTGTTCAGGAACTTTTCCCCTGTGTTTGGGTATTCGATGTTTTTCCTCACCTTCTCTTTTATTAGTTTCAGTGCACCTGGTTTTCTTTGAAGGTCCTTTATCCACTTGGTCTTGAGCTTTGTACAACAAGATAAGAATGGATCAATGTGCATTCTTCCACATGCTGTCCTCCAATTGAACCAGCACCATTTGTTGAAAATACTGTCCTTTTTCCACTGGATGGTTTTAGCTCCTTTATCAAAGATCAAGTGACCATAGTTGTGTGGATTCATTTCTGGGTCTTCAATTCAATTCCATTGAACTTCTTACCTGTCTCTGTACCAATACCATGCAGTTTTTATCACTATTTCTCTGTAGTACAGCTTGAGGTCAGGAATTGTGAGTCCCCCAGAAGTTCTTTTATTTTTGAGAATAGTGTTTGCTATCCTTTTATTGCTATTATTATTATTATTATTAATTATTATTATTATTCTATATCAATTTGAGAATTTCTCTTTCTAACTATGTGAAGAGTTGAGTTGGGATTTTAATGTGGATTGCCTTGAATCTGTAGATTGGTTTCAGCAAGATAGCCATTTTTACTATATTAATCCTGTCAATCCATGAGCATGGGAGATCTTTTTATCTTCTGAGATCTTTGTTGATTTCTTTCTTCAGAGACTTGAAGTTCTTGTCATATATATCTTTCACTTTCTTGGTTAGATTCACAGCATATGTTATTTAAACCTTTCCCCTCCTTTGTCTATTTTTGCCTCTATATTTTCTCTACTTTCACATTGCTCTTACAGGAAGCCAGATCTATATCTTCTGTACCTTTTTTTTCCTCATCTTCCTCTTCCCCAAATCTCCATCTCCTCTGTATTCTCCCTTCTTTTTATGAATGTAATGACTGGTGTTAATGGATTATGCAATGAAATCCACCTGCCATTGACTAGTTAAATGATGTCTCAGAAGAGTTGCTTCTGAAAAGGTCAGTACAGAATGTTCCTGTATCCCCTGAAATACCACTCTTCCATGAGCAATAGTTTCCCTTATCCTTGGAGTGTCCTGTAGGACCTTGCAAGTTGCTTTCTGGCTTATACTCTAACTTGCTCAGGGGACCAACTCCTCTGGACAATACAGGAAATGGCCATTTCTCCTATGACTTGTGTTCGTTAAACTTGAGAATATAAGGTATGTGAAAAAAGCATCAGTCCTGGAGTGATGCCTCAGAGATCAAAACACTTGAGGGTCTTCTGGAAATCACACGTGAACAACTCAGAACCCAACTACAGTAGCTGACAAACTTTAATGACCAACTAAGTGAAAGCAATGCTTCTGACTTCCCAAGTCACTTCTATTTCTATTCACATGTATGTCCTCTCTCTCTCTCTCTCTCTCTCTCTCTCTCTCTCTCTCTCTCTCTCTCACACACACACACACACACACACACACACACACCTCCATATAACTAAAAGGAAATAAAATTAACCTTCCTTAACAAAAAGAATACAATAAAAACAGTGGTTTATTGCTATGTGGATCAAATGTGTAGAACTGTCCTAATATTTTAACATAGTAAAATAATCCAATGCTTGCTAAATTTCCTGAGATTTTAAAGGTCAGGTTATTTTCATTTTACTTCACTCAAGTTACAGCTGATAATCAGATAAGACTTAGGAGGTGAAAACCAGAGTCATGTCAGAGTTTATAGTGAAATGTACTGGGCAAATAACAAGAAAAATATCAGAAATATGTGGGTTTAGATCAAACATTCTCATGTCCTTACAACTGTTTTTTTTTTTTTTTCATGTATCTTTGCTTGGCTGCTCAGTCTATACTCCGTAGCATATCTTGATGATGATTAGAGCCAGGTTTGATAAAATATATAACTGATATCATTAATTATAATCTCATGTTTTTCCTTTGCTTTAATTATCTTCTCTAAATGGTATTATATATCTTTAATAATATTAATAAGTAATGTTCAGTGAGATATATAAAACTCATTCCAAATATAGTCCAAAACAGATATTTAAAAATGATTTAAAAAATTACAAAATCTTATAATATGTGCTGTACTTCCCTTTGAGGTTCCACTGTTCTTTGATGTTTTTTAATTTCTTAGAACTCCTTTTTCTCCGAGCATTCAGGTTTCAAACTTAGTTATTATCTACATTATATTTACATGAAAACTCTGGTCTTGAACTTCCATTGAGTGTCATACATATTAATCATTTTCAGCCTGATGCAAGATTGCTGAAACAAATTGAATTCTTCACATTGATGAGGAAAAGAGTAGAGTAGCATACCTCCTTGATAAATATCCAAGATACTGACAAAAAATCTGAATTGTTAGAGTTGCATTTTTCCTTTTGTCTAGAATTATGATGGAATATCAGACACTCATGATTCATGCCCAGGAGTACATAGTATGTGTTCACCTATTGGATCAGAGTTTGTTCTTTGGCAGAAAGAAAGATGATATAATATCACCTCTCCCAACCATCTGAAACTTTGATTTCAGAAACATGTGAAAAATCTGTGATTGGACATGTGAAGAATGTATGTACATCCCTGCATGATTAAGAACTATGCAAAAAGCACCCCACAGAACAAAGACTTCACACACTTAATCTATGACCTGCTCTGTATATAAATAAAGTATCAAGTAATAATAATAATAATAATAATAATAATATATATAATAATAATAAACAAAACCAAAAAGAAAAACAACCAAAAAACTAGTTAATGGAACTGGCTATCTCAATCTACCATTTGAGACTTTTTGGCAGCAATTTAACATTACTCATATTACAGGGATTCCTTATTATTGTCAAGGACAAGAGACTATGAATAGGGCTCATGAAAATTTAAAATAATATCTTTATAAAATAAAAAAATTGGAGGTGTATCCCTGTGCACCCCAAATTTATTTAAATCATGTTCTCTTTATTTTAAATTTTTTAAAAATTGGGATGCCAAGCAACTTGCTGCTGTGTGTCTTTGCCACTCCACAATTAGGCGTACTTATGCATAGCTGAAAGGGAAGGATCCACTTACAAGCATAAAGTATGATCCAATCAGATATTTAATATGGGGAGGAAGGCATGTTTGTGTTTTTTTCTATATGATGCTGAAGGATCATGGTGACTGACAGACAGAAGGATAAGACATGCTGATGCCAGGACAAAGAATGATGCTGACCTGTGAGCTTGTGAGTGCCCTGACAATGGGGACTTGGAAGCTGTATTGGACATATGTTACTGAACCACCATTGTATACCTATACCCCTGATGGGACAAGCTTCCTTGCCTCAAGTTTTTAGACTTGTGGAACAGAGAATCAAAAAGAGACATTATAATGACTCTTATATTTGCCTTAAATGTGACAAGTTATTCAGACTCAATCATCTACTGGTCTAGATATCTATCCAATATTGGAAATAACAGTCTTCATTTGGAAGTCTGTTTCTGGAAATGTTAATGACACATTTGGAAGTTAGCTATAGTTCTCTATGATGTTATTTTAGCAAGGGATAAAGTTTGGGCAGAATCTGGATGTCAAACAGGTGTTAGCACATGTGTTAATATGTTAACATTAACATGTGTTAATGCTCTGTCAATTGTTACGTTAAAATTACTTTTGTTTCTTCCACAGTATTTCATATAAGTTGCATTGAGTTTTTACTTTCTAATTGTGTTGATATCCAGCATGTCATTTAATGAGGTTTATCAACCAGCTTTTGTTTTATTGCTCTGAGTATTACAGGATGTTTGTATTCTGAAAAAAGCTTGCAAGTACTGGAAGAAGTGAGTCAGGCTTTAAGCAGAAGCAAGAGGTTAGTGGGCTTCATTATTGATGGTAAACATCTTTAATTCCATTAATTGCTAGCACCACTGCTTCTGCAATTTGTGTGACACAAGAAGTTGAGACAATCTTTTAGCAAAAAGTTTTCCTAATGTGTTGAATGTCCAAGAGGATTTAGATAGGCATTTGGAAGAATGGATTGATGCTCTTTATCCTATTCAAATTACTCGAAGGAAGTTCAGAGTTTAAGTGTAAGGAGCCATCTCGAGTATCATGCCAAATACCATTGGATTCGTGTTAGTTCTAAAATGTATTGTGGTAGTGATTATGATTAGGAAAAAATTTAAAGACACTTGCAGTGTATTTGGCATAATTCTAATACCTCTCTGGATGTTTTAACTTTGCATAGTGAGCTTAGAAATGTAAAGAATGCTACTTTGCTGAGCATTGATGCTGCAGATACTGCTGATAAAATTACTCATGGCTTTGGGAAAAAACTTGCGTGTGTGTGTGTGTGTGTGTGTGTGTGTGTGTGTGTGTGTTCTTGGGGCCTGCACAGCAGCAACCCGTGGCCAGGTGGGCATCGGAGTCCTGCAGGCTTTCCCCTCCAGCAGGTTCCCACATACACGACAAAGTCCAAGGTTCCCGAGGCTGGAAGCTTGGTGGCAGCAGGTCCCAGAATACATGTGGACTGGGTTTCCAAAGATTAATTTATTGTCCATGGTGTTATAGTCGGATCTGGATGTGTGTACGCCCTCCCAAATGCCAGGAGGAGCTCTCTTAAATAGGGAGTGGGAAAGAGGAGGGGCTGGGAAGGGAAAACTTAATTAGCTATGACCCCTGACCTTTATATAATCATTAATATGTAAATCTCTTGAAGCAGAGGCCTGTTAGTCATGCCTTCTACCTGTGTCTTACATGACTGATGGTGCAGGTTAAATGGAAATTAGACTGCGTGTCAGGGCCCTGTGTTCTGGTGGGCATGGTCAAACACCTGACATCTCGGGGTTCCAGGCCCATGCCAACCCAAGAACCAAGATGCCCATCCACAGCCCGGCATCCCAAGCTCTTTTCTTTCATAAAAGGAGGGACATCTCTGTGTCATCTGTAGTCTTCAAGGTGCAGGTTGTTGGAGATGTATGTAGGCCACATGTGGGGGTCATCTGGAATCTGGGAGCATGGGGAGATAAGTGCTACCCCTGACAAGCTATGTCTGTTGGGTCCCCAGCTATCTCAGAACCCATTGCTTAGTGGTTCAGTCTCTGTGAGCCACTATAGGCACAGGTTAGTAGATTCTGTGAGTTTGCTTATGGTATCCTTGATCCATCTGGCACTTATAACAACCTCTTGCTCTTCCATAGAATTACCCAAGTTTCACTTGGTGTTTGACTGTGGGTCTCTGCCTCTGTTTCCATTCGTTGCTGTGTAAACATTGTAACATGTGAATTAAGGTAGGTTCTTGTCTTAAATTATAACAGAGTATGATTTATACTTTCAGGATTGGGTTCTCTATCATGGCATGGTCTCTAGTTTGATCAGTCATTGGTTGGACATTCGCTCAATTTCTGCTCCACCTTTATTTCAGCACACCTTGTAGGCAAGAAATTTATAGCTGTAAGGTTTTACAGCTGGGTTTGAATCCTAGTCCCTCCATGGGATGTCTTGTCTGGTTAGATGATCTAACTACATTATGTTCCATATCACCCATTGATAGGCGTCTTTGTCAGGGTTACCCTCATAGATTTCTGAGAGTTTCTACTTAGTTGAGATTTAGCTTATCTAAGAGACAATCCCAGGACCAATTCCTCTTTGACATGCAAGTTCTCTCCTATCATTCTCCACACATTTTGTTTTTGTTATTTCCCTAATCATGGTGCCTCACAAACTGTTCCCTATATCCATTCCACTCCAAATGTTTATTACATTTCTCCTTCTCTGTGAGATTCAAAAGTCTTCCCTTGAGGCTTCCTTGTTATTTCGCTTCTTTGGCACTGTGAATTGTATCATGCTCATTCTGGGATTTATGTCTAATATTCACATATTTGTGACTACCTATATACCTGTTTATATTTATATTTTAGGGATTTCTTGCTCTGTAAAATCTTTTCTAACTCTTTCTATTATTCCTAGAATTTCATGATATCATACTTTTGAATAGCTGAGCAATACTCCATTGTTTAAACATACCATTTTTTCTTTATCCATTCTTCAGTTGAGAGACATCTGTGTTCTCTCCCATTTATGGCTATTATGAAGAAATTAACTGTGATCATATTTTTGCAAGTGTTCTTGTAGTGTAGTACAGTGCTGTTTGGTCTATGACAAGGAGTAGTATAGCTGATCTTGAGCTAGACAATTTCCCAATTTTGTGAGAAACCACCAAACTGATTTCAAAAATGAATGTACAAATTTGGGTTCCTACTATCAATGGAGGATTGTTTCCATTCCCCGTGTTCTCGGTAGCATGAGGTGTTACTTAAATTTTTGATCTTAGCTATCTGGAATCTCAGAGTTGTTTTGATTTCCATCACGCTGATGTTCAGAGATGTAGACCTTTTCTGTAAGTCCTTCTTAGCCACCATAGTTTCTTTTGTAAAGACTTCTCTGCTTAAATCTGTACCCATTTTGCATTTGGTTTATTTCATTTGTTGATGTCTAATTCCTTAAGTTCTTTATATATTCTGGAAATCAGTCCTATGTCATATGGAGGATTGGTGAAGATCTTTATCTATTCTGTTGACTGATATTTCACCTTTTGATGGAATGTTTTACTCTAAGGAAGGTTTTGAGTTTCATGAGGTAACATTGTTTAATTGTTGATATTTGTAGTTGAGCTGCTGGTGTCTTTTTCAAATAATTATCACCTATAACAATGCAGTCAAGGCTATTTCCCACTTTCTCTTCTAATAGATTCAGTGTGCCTGGCATTTTTAGGTCTTTGATCCACTCTTACTTGAGCTTTGTGCAGAGTGATAATATGGATCTATTTGTATTCATCTACGTACAGACTTCCATTTAGACCAGCACCATTTGTTGAGAATGCTTTCTTTTTTCATTGCATAGTTTTGCTTCTTTATCAAAAATAAGTTTTCATAGCCATGTAGGCCTCTTTCTGCATTTTTGATTCAATTCCATTGCTCAACCTGTTTGTTGTTATGTTAATAATATGTGGTATATATGAATGTACCATGGCCAGGTACTGCAGGAACACTGTAAAATATTTCAATGTCAAATTTATCATTGTTTCAAACTAAACAATATTTTAGTCTGTATTTTTGTGACATCATCATTATTTTTGAGTGAAGTGATTGACATCCAGGTTGATCCATTTCCTAGATATTATGAATAGAACAGCTATGAATATTGAAGAGGATACAACTCTGCTGTCATATAGAATATTTATGGTTTGATGAGGAATGAAATACTCAGATCATGTTATTAAATGTATACATGTGTATTGTTTTTTCTGTTAAAAATTTAAGTTCTGATACTTTCAGTTAGATGTAAGATTTAATGTGTGTTTGATGTGTGTTCGTGTGTTTGTGTATGCATGTATCTATATGTAATTATGTGCAGAAAAGTACAAGTTACAGAGAAGGCCAGAGGCATTGTTTGCACCTAGCTAGTATTATAGAAGATTGTCAGTGACTTGTCTTCATTACTGTGAATGCCCACAAGTGTCATAGACGAGCAACATGTGTTCTTTGACAGTGACCAGCCCAGTATCCATCATATACTGAGGTAGACAGCAGTGTGTGGATTTGGCATTTTCTGGTGCAAAATTTGATTTGATGAGGCACAAGTTGTTTACTGTTTAGCAATATTCTGGTTCTTTCAATCTTTGCTATTAAATGGAAAGTCAAAAGCTGCAGTCTTCTACTATTAGCTCCTTCTGTTACCAGGAGGTGAATAAGAAAAAAATGGTGTAGATATTTACACATTTTTCTCTGACTCAAGGATCTCTTGTCAGTCAACCATTTGGCTCAGAATTGATTAATTCTTCATAAACCACAGAGAAAAGAGCCACTTGGTTCCCTGGCATCTGAGACTTTCTAGTGGCTCCCTTCCCCAGTTCTCCATAACCCACTGACATATATTTTCAATTTCCTAACAGTTTGACATTCTATTCTGTTACTTCCCATACCTGATCCTGCCCCCTTTTATTATTCCCCCACTTACTTTCCTCCCAGTTCCCTCACTATCTCTACCTCCTGTAATTACATTGTTGACTTAAATTTTCCTAGATGGATTTTTGAGAGCTCCTAATGCTGACAAAACTTTCTAGCCCTACTTTACTTCTTACCTGTGATTCATCTCAGAAAAATAATATATTTCAATTTAGGTGAATGGGTGTGTTTTAATACTTTATAATTTTCCTTTTGTCTTTGGTTCTATAGAATAAGAGATCTTCTCTCTTACCTATCACACATATCGGTACATTTCTATACAGTGTTTTAATAAGAACTGACAGAAAAATTAGTTCTAAGATTACAGTTTAGAACAATACAAGAATAAAGTGGAAGAATTGCATGTTGATTTTCATTTGAGTTAGATGAGATTTGCTTCTGTATAACATGACACATATTACAAATGGGATCAGTTTGTGTTTTATCTGATTCATGAAGTCATAAATATTTCCATCATAAAAAAGTGTCCTCCTACAACTAATAGGACAAAAAACTGAGAGAACAACCAAATCAGAAATATACAGAAGCACAGCTATCCTATGAATGAGCCACTTAATATAACAAATTTCAAAAAAAAGCTTTTTATTATAGAACACCTGGTGTAATTGAATTTTAAACCTTGTAGTAAATGTCAATCATGAATATAACTAGTTTTTAAGGTTAAAGGACCAGTTCAGATATGATTCAGACATAATTGGAGGAGCAGGTTGTCTCCAGCATCCTGAAAGTATTAGACATCTCATGAAGGAGTCAAGGTGAATTTCTTCTTTTTTTCGATTATTTTGTTTTGTTTGTTATGTTTTCCAAAATACCTTTCTATGTCTTACGTGCCAAAGAACATTGTTAATTATTCTGACTGCCTATGCCAGAGAAGAGGCAGAAAACAGAACTCTATGTGACTTCAGATATTCAATGTTTAAAGAAAGCCTTAAATCAGAACTCTGAGTGGAAAAGGACCGTTTTTTGCCAATCTCTGAACATTTCTGTGAGTTACCATTAAAGGATATCATGAATAAAATCAATCAGAAACATCTATTAATTACATAATGTATTTAAGAACATGTATTCACATGGATGGAAAAACATAAGAAAACTGAAAAAATGATATGCCAAGACTGTGTTACCATACATTAAATACTAAATATGTGCATTAGTTGTACATTCAAATACTTTTAAATTTATTCTGAAGTTTTGATATATGCTGTCTTGTTTTCCTCCTATTTTCTTTTTATCATTTTCATTTTTAAGCACTAAAAACACATATAATATGTATCTTGAAACAGAAACAACAGAGATCTCAGAAGGAAATGTTAGACTGGGAGAGGAATGTAGAGTATTTTCCATGAGGTTGGTAACCATGGTGGTCAACTTAACTGAATTTTCACCTAGAAGATACTGCTGGTTTTCTCTCTGAGGATGATTCCAGACAACATAAAGTTGAGAGGAAGACTCACTCTGAACATCAAATGAACTGGAGTCCCAGAATGAAAATCTAGTTTAATATCTGCTACAACTGCGTAGGGGGCCTCTGTTTGCCCTTTGTTTTTGTGGTTTAGTCTTTGTGATCCCTAATGGACCAAGGTATGTTAACTTGATAAATTTCTGTAGGGAATGGCCAACCAATGACTACTCTACCTGGAGACCCAGCCCACGGGAGAGCCAAACTCTGTCACTATTCATAATGCTCATATACTTGCAGACAATTATGTACATTAGTTGTGCATTCAAATACTATCAAATTTATTCTGAAATTTTGATATATGTTGTCTTGTTTTCCTAGTATAAATGTCAAATCAGAGGATTCATCCGTCATTGATGGAACTAGATGCAGAGAGCCATAGCCAAGCAGTAGTCATGTGTAAGAGTCTACTGTATAGAATTGAGCAAGTGGGAAGGGGTAGGGATATCCGAAGTAGATATAATTATGAATATATAATGACTCTAATAAATCTTACTTTCTCAATTGTGTATGATTTTCATACTGACAATTGCATACTTCATAACCCCAAGAAGGCACATCCCTTTGGAAAACGGATACTCTTCCTCCATTGGCATTCATCCATTTTCTATAGGCCTTCAAATGTGCTGGAATGTTCTGAGAACCTTATCTGCGAGAATTTACAGTTTTGCTTTCCTCCTCTTTTAACAAGACATAATCTGATAGGCCGTGTACAATACCCCTATTTTTTTTTACATCATTCAGAACATATTACTGGGATGTTCACTTATCAATAGGCAGAGAGGTCACATTATACATTACATTCACATATTTAGAAATCCTCCATAGTGGTAATTTTTACATAAATTTTCAAGGATTTTACTGTAGATTATTCATCCCTGTCTATCACCCTTCTCTATATGCAATCCATGCCATACATCATTTTAACCCTCTCTATTTTATTATTGAACTTTACATGTCCTCTATTACTTAAATTGTGTCTTTTATGCAAACACATATAAATGTGTGCATGTACAAATATGTACAATATTTGTATACTTGTAATAATAAAAGTAAATGCATGAACACAACATGATCATTTAATTTAATGTTGCTAATCTGTATTTATACATGTATATATGTGCATATATACATGCATAGTGATTCTCTCAATTATGGTTTCCTAAACAAAACATGGACAATGATAAAGGCTGTTCACTTGCATCAAGAGATTAGGAAATCTTACAATATCCCAACACATTTTATGAGATGTATGAATTAATGCTGTGACATAGAGATTCTGCCTTCTAAAAGGATGTACTAGTTTGAGGTTTTACAGTATAAAATATTCAGCAGTAATAACATAAACCAATAAGTTAGAGTAAATAGAATCCTCAGGTTGCATTTACATAATTAATTACATGGTTATGTGTGTTTGTGTATGTGTGTGTGTTTGTATTATTTTTATAAAATAATTCACAAATAATTTAAAGAGGAGGGAAACATACAAGAAAAGTTACTTGATGGTGGTAGTTCACAAGAAATATACATAGTATATAGGTTGATTTGTGTTGACCCTCTCCCCTCCAACTTGCTCAATTCTATCTGTTCTGCCCCTGCTTCTTTTACCAAAAGCAGTATTTTCATTTAGTCACTCATGGCTCCTATATTTTCACCTGACCTCTACTGGATCAAAAATCTTGGTTTTTTTCTATATCACTTTTTGGAGCATACCTTGTGCAACTTCCTCCTTGGTCTGTATATCCTGTGTCCACCCCTACACTTACACTCTTACAATTCTAACACTTCACTATAATTCCTTGAATATGGTATGCTATGTAGATTGCCCTCTTTTGATCTTTACTAAGTTGATAATCATAGTATACATCAGTTGTAACTTTTATGTTGGCTTTTAAACGCATATATCTTCATAGATTAACAATTATTGTATCATAAACTCACTCATTTTATGTTCCTAGCAGAAACATCCAGGGTCATGATCTGTAATTGCCCTTTATGTATGGTATTTCAAAGGCTCCAGGAACTTTCAGTTCTGCCCTTTTCTGGGGATCACTTTTGGCAAATATAATGAAATAACCTTTTGTTAGGACAATGGTATGATATTTTCTTTCTACAACTCATTAGCAACAATCACTTCGTCAGTAAAAGAACCTTCTTGAAATTTGCTTGTTGGGTTCCTTTCTACCTAGCTTAGTTAATTCTTTGAAAATAGAGCCCAAGTCCATCTGTCCTATGCTTTATTTCAACACAAGAAAATTAGAGATGATAAAAAAAAGCAAACCAACCTGTTGTGATAGCACATAGTTTAATAGAAATGCATCATACCTCCTGTATCTATTAATAATTGATACAATCAATCAAAGATATGCCAATATACAAGATTAATGAAGCCAATTAACATTTGAAAATTCTTTTAACTATTTCTGGGATGTCAGGTTGACATGGATACGGTCATATCCACTGTATGAATTCGTGAAATGCATCATCATAAGTTGTCTTTCCATATTACAATGTCTTGATTGATTTCATTCTGCAGAGTTTGGAAGTTTTTATCATAGAGACCTTTAGTTCTTCTGCTTTGTTTGTCATGAAAGAAAATTTTTCTTCTTTGTTGCTTTCATTTTCTTTTACTTCTGTTTCTTTTTCTCCTCTTCCTCTTCCTCCTCCTCCTCTTCCTCCTCTGTCTCCTCCTCCACCTCATCCTTTTCTTCATCCTCTTTCTTGTCATATATGAGTAGGAGTAGAAACAGTCCCCATGATTATTTTCTGTTTATAATGAGATTCTGCTAGGTTTTCTTTATTATCATGTTCTTTATGCTCTGTTTCCTATAGCATTTATTATACTGCGATATGCCCCCTCAAGCTCTCTTCTCTCTAAAACTTGTATTAGGAGAATGCTATCCAGAAGGAATATGCAAGGAAAATAGCAATACTGAAAACTGAACACAATCACCAGTTAGGAAAATGAAAATAAAAACTACTATGAGAGCCAATTTGGACTAAGTTAGGTGGGCTGTCATTAAAAAAATCCCTCTGTAGCAAATGGGAAGAATGAAGAACATATAATCACAGTTGTTGATGTGGTTGTTAACAGGTGTCATATGTTGATTCTCAGAAACAAAGAAACAGAACTACCACAAGACCTATTTTTTCCACTACAGACTGTTTTCACATCAAAAGGACTCTGTTCCACTGGAGAGATATATGCTCTTCGATGATCGTACTTTCTATATTCACAATAGCTAGGGAATAAATCAGTCTAGATGTCTATCACTTGATCAATGAATATGGAGGATGTGACAAAAATACACAATATAATATTATTCAAGTTTAAAGAAAAATTATAAAATGCCACCATAGAAGTTACTCTAGTCTCATTTGTTAAAAACCATGAAGTTACATTTTAAGGGGATCCCCAAGTTTCCTTTCCTTATTTGGCCACAGACTTATTCCTGAAACAAAACACCAGTGTCAAACAGACAATCAAAATTTATTATTCTGTTATCATTCTAATCAGACTTACTAACCTATCTTAGGATAAATCTACTCTTTCACTTTTTCTTTCTAAAACTACACCTGCAAAAAAGAAAAAAACCCATGATTCATTGCTTGCTTGCCTTTGCTGCTGCTGCCGTTTCTGCTGCTGCAGTTACTGCTTCATTTACATACAGACCCCCATGCACAAATCCTGATTTCTCCTCCAGTTTGGTAAATAACCATTTTGGCGATAATTTTGTGTGAGTGACTTAGTGTGTGTGTATGTGCATGTACGTGTGTTTGTGTCCATGTGTGATTTTTTTTAAAATGTCTGTCCACATTATCCTTGCCTCACCCTCCAATCTCCATTATAATTGCATATGAGATAGGCTGTTCTTTAAGAACCAAGAGTTGCCTAGCACCAAATTTATGTCACTAAGAAGAGGGAAAATGGAAACAATCCACTGACATCATGCCCATAGATTTGAAGCAATGGGAGATAAGGGAGATATTTGGCTGTTAGTCTAGGTACGAATGTACAAAAAGCACTTAGACAACTGCTAATGTCAGCGGCTCTAACTATGCTCGTCCACCCAAAGTCTGCGGAGATATAAACATATAGATATCCAAAATAGATTCACAGAATAAAAGGTGTAGTCATGCTCATCTTGAAGAATATACACATGATTAACTTTAAAATAATCAGACTAAAAAACACAAATATAAACACTCACATAGTTTTGATGAGATAAATAGAAGGTATTTACCATAAACCAGAGATCGCAAGGAAAATAATGCCTCTTCATTATAACAGAAATTAAGGAGGATCCATGACTTCCTGGTTTAAAATCTGTTTTCTTCCTCAATCAATGTGACTATCATTCAAGGCTGATATCATATTTTTGGATATTAAATTAAACCATTTCCTTTCCACTTTTATGAGGTACCAGTTCACTTCTTATTAAACAGGGATCGCTGCTTCTCAAAATAAGATGCAAATGATGTGATATGAAGTTAAAAAGATAAATACAGAAACAAACAAAAACAAGAAACAAAACCACAACAAAACTACATAAACAAACAAACAACTTAGAAGCTAAAGGTAGGAAAGCGTCTAAGAGAATCAAATCCTTCTTAGTTTTTATGCTGTTCATGGCTTCTAAATATTCCCAGTGTTGACCGAAGAACTCACACATGATAGCAGGATAAAATTGCTGGAAACTAGTAGTTACATTTTTGTTCACAATGATCCCCTTTAGGTGACACTGGATAGCCATGTGGTTTTTCTCTGCCCATTATGAGTACATACTGTAGTCACAATTTTCTCATGTCAAATGTTATGAAAACCTTGGAAGGTCCTGCTCTCTTGGGACCCCAAAGACAAAAAATTTCTGTAATACAAAATGTTCAACTGGAATTTTATAGGAATTTGAAGGCCAGAAAACAGTGGTAGCTATTACCAAGAAGGAAAACCAACCTAACCAAGCTCAAAAGTGGAAGAATAATTTTTTTTTTTAAAGTCTGGGGTGAAAAGATAATCTGGAACTGTAAGAGAATAAGAAGAAGGGGGAATAGAGAGGAGATGAAGATTTGGGGAAGAGGAAGATGTGGAACAAAAAGATACAGAAGTGGATATAGAGCTGGCTTCCTGTAAGAGCAATGTGAAAGGAGAGAAAATATAGAGGCATGAATAGACAAAGAAGGGGAAAGGTTGAAATAACATATGGTGCTGTCAAGGATCCAAAGTAAACTAATAGTACAGCATATAAGGCCAACTCCTTCCCAGGCTGCATTCATTGCCTGATTCAAATTCACTGCAATTCCACTTCTAGCTTTGGATCCAAGGGTAATTGAAGAAGACCATGGCCTACCTACTCCAGGCTCAACTATTTTTGCTGACTACCCTCATATTTGTTCTGAACCTGAGTCATTACTCTGTGCTAGGTCACATTCCAGGTGGCACAGAGACATCTAGTATGGAGGAGTATGGGGCCAGAGAAGCACTGGACTTTGCTGTAAGCCAATACAATGAAAGAAACAGTGACTTGTACCTGAGTCGTGTGGTGGAAGTGAAGAGTGTCCAAAGGCAGGTATGTGTCCATTTATTGAGGGAGTCTGACTTATCTTAGAGTCCTAAGTCCTTCTAGCATTCTTTCCACCCTGCTGTTCTGTGATAGTGACTTATTTTGCTTTGTAATCAGTGAGTTGAGGTGGAAATTTTTGCAGTATTCACATATTCTTCCCTTTATTACATCTTTCTCAGATATTTTCTGTCCTCTGGAAGCACTTCTAGGTGTGCTTACTCAAACTACAACAACCTCTGTTTCACTCCTTTGAAGTTTAAGAGTATGTTGTTAGTGTGCACATGTCTGATTCTTGCTATACTTCACAGCCAAACTAGAACAGAGGCTCTTCAAAAGATCTTCTAAGAAGAACATCTTATCACTACCTTTCTTGAGCCCAAAGACAATGTAAGCAGATAGTTATGTGATCATAAAAAGTAAATTCTCACTACAACTGCCTTTCCTTCTTGAACTTTTTAGTGTCTTTACATAATTCTACTCCCCTTTATGGGCAAATATTAAAAGGAATCACAACTATATCACAGGGGCTCTCAGCTCTCAGTTAATCCATCATGTCTTCTTTACTACTATATCAGATTGCGTTTAGTCCAGCTTACTTCATTTTCTCAAGGATATATATATATATATATATATATATATATATATATATATATATATATATAATGTTTTGTTAGTAAACTGTTCAGTATAAATTTTCCATCATGTAAAATGAAATTTTTATCCATTTTTAAATATTTTAAAAGCTAAATCAACATACAATATTTAAACACAGTTTCATCATATACAGCATCACTCAGTTTGCATAGTTTCCTTAGTAGTCAATCTCAGAGTGACTTATGTGTTAACAGCTTCCTGTTGTCTTAAAGTTTTACAGAACTTTGTGTAGAATCATTTGCACACAGCAGCAGTGAAATGTTATAATCTCCAGTACCATGAAGGGAGTAGTTTCCTAATCTGATACCACAAAGGATGTTGTTTTCTGTTGAAGTATGAAGACAATGATGCTGCATAGTGAAACAATGTAAAAACACATTTGTTAGAACAGTGCTTTCATCTCGTCTAACACAAATCTCTATAAAGAAAATATTACTCCTTTTGACCCAATATTCCTACATGTTGACTGGAGATAATAACTTAGGTTCTTACATGTGTCTTTGTAGTAGGAGTACTGCCAATTTAGAAAATCTTAGCTCCTTTTTGCATAGATATCTTGGAGTGAAGTTGGAATCATCTTCAACAAATTTCTCCTACTTACTCTAGGTGTGATCTTCGAGTCATTGGTTGATCCTCTCACACATTTATAGAGGAACACAGGGAACTGTACCTGAACATAGCAGCATGGGGTTTACCTTTAACACTTAACATAGAATGCTGCAAAAAAAAGAAGGGCCCAAAGCCATACAAGTGGCTGCTAAGCCACAGGATCAACACTGAAAGAAAGATTAAATTTATACTAACTGTTCTTCATTATATTAAATAAAGTTCTATATCTAACCATCTCAGCATAAACCATCTCACAAACATATGGTGGGTATTATTACTAACATGAATACAGAAACAGCTATGTGTCATGCCATGTCAGTGTAGAGATCTTTTTCCTTCTTGCCATGAATATCAATGATGTAAAGAATAACCTAGTTCTTTCTGTCTACAACATTTTCTCATGAACACAAGGTATCCTGTGGAGCACTCGATTATGGTAGAAGACTTAATAAAAAAGAAACCTCTGATGGGTCATCTAGATTGCCAACATGATTTTAATGAGAAATGAATAAGTGATTATTATGGAAATTTTCCATGTGATTGTATAATACCTTGTACAGGTCTGAATGAATCCTGAGTATTTTGAGTGTTCTCTTACATAATCCACGGATTAGTCTTTAAACTGATGCCATTAATGAATAGAGATGAGTTTTAGAGAGTGAGGATACTGAAGGAAAATGTCATTGAGACCCTTCTTTCACCTCGAGTGTTTTTCGGAAACGTTCTTCTATGTCCTATTCTCAGTTTACTGTCAACATGATAATAATTTCTTGGTTCTCTAGATCATTTTTTGCACAGTGGACTAGCAACTCAGAAACACTGACCCTTACACAAACAAGAAAAGCCTACATAAAGATCTTCACTCAGGCCTAATATGTGGGATGAATGAACTATGAGAGAATCATAGGCCATTGAAGAGTGAATAGAGTGGATGCAGCTCATTCTGTCAAACTGAAGCCTAATGCTAGAAGATGCATGGCATTTATTTCTGGGTTCACGGGGTTTGTAACACTTGTTCTACTCTCGACATTTGCTTCTCTAGAATTATATCAGGATGTGTCTATGATTCCCTCTTGGAAAAGCAACTAAATGATTTTAGTTAAAAATGTAAAACAGGCATGAGAATTTCACACTACAAAAATATTCCTATTAACAGCTACCCTTTAGGTTACAACCAAATAAATATATGCTCCTTTTGTATTGAAACATTCTTCTAGTGAAATATCCCATGTCCTCATGAGAATGTAGGGATGAGCATGAATAAAGAAAAAGCATGGGTGTTTTGCTGTGAGGAGGGCTCATCTAAATATTAAAAGTGAGCTCCCACACATGACTCACTGTAACAGAGCTAATTCTTTCTCATTTGTGGGTTTCAGCCTCAAATTATTCCTGTGCTTTAGCCTTCCAACATCACTTGTCTTCTCAGCAGCCTTACATTGCTGAAAACACAATTTATATTGCCTCAATACCAGCTGACATCTCAGAGCTACATAGTTTTCCAAAGTATTAGGAAGTCTGCTCTTTCTGTGTCCTGTCAAGCTTACTAGAATGTAAAAGAGCTCATGTGAAGTTCAGTTTAATGTTTAAAGGGAATCTTTAACTTCTCCTTAGGTGGTGGCTGGAAAGAAATTTTTATTTGACGTGATCCTAGGCAAAACTACGTGTTTGAAGACCCAGGATGATTTGACCAACTGTCCCTTAAATGAACAGTCTAATCAGCAGGAGGTATGAATATAACGCATATCAGAGACATTCTGTACAAGTAGAGGGATATAGCCAGTGATTTTGTGAAAGTTTATTTCAGATCATAGTTATTTTCACTTGTAAAATTTGAAAACATGGACAGAGGTGTGTGTTGTTTGTGTGTGTGTGTCCATATAAGTAGATAAAAGTTTGTTTGAACTTTCCTTGGTCAAAGGTGGAAAAGTGTGTATAAGGTGTGTGAACATGATACATAGGTTATTACAGAGTGTGTAAATGTAAGTGTAGTGAGCTTAGTTAAGAATGTGTCTATGAAGTCTTGATAGTATATGTAGCACTGAGAGAACAGACTATCTGTACACATAAATAATCTGACTTGCTCAGTAGGTTAAAATGTGAAACATATACTTTGAGGTGACTGTGGTATTGCTTCATTGATCTGGAGGCTAGAGTAAAAGGTTTTATTGATGGGAACAGACATTTACACTTATAAGCATAGCTTCTGTCCACACCACCCTGAAAGGAAATGAACTCTGCAGCTCTGGTCTTTGCACTTAATGCCACCTAACCACTGATAGTGGCAAACTGAAGATACAGTGGATTTGTATACAGTGGCAATTCATCTTCATGCCACTTTCCCTACTATGAAGCTTTCAGGAATTTCTGTGTCCCATGCCCCTGAAAGTCCCCTGTCTGGAAGTGAGATAATCCTCTGTACTGAATGTAAACTCTGGTCCTGACTTCTGAGATCCTAGAATGAGTCAAAGGGTATTCCATAAAGGGATGTCTTGACAAGAATATGAGAAACTCTGTGACCCTTAAAGGTAGACAGATGTCATATGGTAGATGGACATCATTTTTTTTTAAGATGGACATCATTATGTTGTAGATCAGCAGACACTGCTTAACAAGGCAGAGTGTAGGTAGAGTTGGAAGAGTTTTGATTTTACATTCACCAGTTGAATAAGCTCATATAGTTCTGGTTTCAGATTTCCTCTTAGCTTTATCCAGCACTGATTAACCTTCTTTGTTTATTTTATAGCATGAATTCTGCTCTTTTGAGGTCTATTATGTCCCCTGGGAGAATTATATGGCTCTGATGAGCTCCAACTGTCACAGTATATAAGTTTGTGTCAAGTGGAACAGTGCAAGATGCAGATGTCTCTGGCACTGCTTCATCACTCCTGTCGATGATCATGCCTTGATGGATGCTTTGCAGATTACCAGCACCAAAATCAGCAGTGGTTTGACTGCTAAGCATATACAATTACACCCAAACCTCAACCCTTTTCTTCTTCCCCTGCAAATGCTCTAGTGAATTGCCTACATATGCTTGCTAATTCCTTGCTCAATAAAATGTACAACAGCTCCTTTTGTGTGACACCAGTCTCAGTGTATCTAAAAATCTGTGATGGGAATAATTCTAATTAGGGTTCATATCCATATGTATATATCAGGTCAATGCCACATGACACTGTTATTATCCTGAATGTAGAGATTATAAAGAATGACTGACACAACTTGCGACTTATGTCATGTTTAAGAATGGAAACAATCCAGAAAAATTACATGAGTGTGGTAGTTTATTTAATTATATATATATATGTATTATAGATTGACTTATGGTGGCTCTTACCCCTCAAGCTTGCTCACTTCTATCTGTCCCTGGCCCCTGATTCTATTTCCAAAGGCAATATTTTTATTTTCTTCAATCCACAGCTCCTTTCTCTTTACATGACCCCTAATGGACCCAAGTCTGGATTTTTCTCTATTACTTTTCAGATCATACCTTGTGTAACTTACCCTTTGATCTGAATAGCGTCTGTATCCACCCCTTTTCTTATACTCTTACAATTCTAACCCTTCACTATAATTCCTTCAACATAGCATGCTACACAATTGGCCTCTTTTCATCTTTACTAAGTTGATAATCTTAGTCTACATAAGTTATACCTTTTATTTTGCCCTTCAAATGCACATACCTTTTTAGATTAAACAATTACTGTATCATAAACTCACCCTTCTTATTTTCTTGAGAGGGCAGAAACATATTGGGTGATGCTCTGTAATTGTCCTTTAAGGATGGTATTTCAGAGGCTCCTAGAACTTTCAGTTCTGCCATTTTCTGGGATAATTTTGGCAAATATTATGATATAACCTTTTGTTGGGACAATGATAGGATGATTTCTTTCCACAACTCATTAGCATCAACCATTACATCTGGAAAGGAAGCTTCTTGAAAGTTGCTTGATGGGTTCTTCTTTGACTAGCTCACTTAATGTTTTCAAAATAGAGCTCAAGATCATCTGTATTATGATTTATTCCTCGTTCAACACAAATGAAATAGATATGAAAAAAATCACCAGTTTAGAGTGACAACACATAGTTTAATGGCAGTGCATTATACCCTCTTGTATCTATTAAAATGAGACAGGTAACATAGCTGCTAAAAAACCCTGGATTTTAGAAAAGACTGCTGATTCAGTGATTATATATATATGTTGTTGATGTGTGTGTGTGTGTGTGTGTGTGTGGTGTGTTGTGTGTGTGTGTGTGTGTGTGTGTGTATGTGTGCGTACCTCAGAAGAGAATGTGGGATATATGTTGTGATGTGAGAGAAGTGTTGTTTTATTTAAACAGAAGAAGAAAAGCTATAGATTACATCAAAATTAATAAACATTAGTTTTGATCAGGAGAGACCTCTTCATAATTTTGGTTGCAGAAACAGAAGAAGAAACCAAAAACTACAAAGCAGAAAACATGAAGGCTTTTCTCTCTGTATTTTAACATCTCTGAGACATGAAAGTGTCTTTGCATAGCCAATAGATCTTGTTGGCTACAGAATCCTCAAAAAATATTATTATATACCATCCTTTCAAATGCCATTGATGGAGATGTATAAAGTCCTAATAGACTTATAATGTTTGGTGCTGTTCACCTGTTTAAACACAGAGCAGAGAATCATCTTTAGCTCATTTGTGCACACTGCACACTACAAACATGTATAAATGTGAAACTGTATATTATTTTTAAAATTCATATGTTTACAGGACAAATAGATGAAATATCAAAGAAGACAAGTAGCCCATGTGATCCAATCTCACAAAATGCTTCAATAGGTGTTTCCTCAAAAATTTGCATCCATGAAAACTTCAAAGTGCTAGTTAGTTGGTTCAGTATTACCAACTGTTCCATATAGAACTTCAGTTAATCTCTGTACATTTCCATTACATAGAGCTGAAGAGCAAAAGCTGCATCTCCTGGCAGCACTCCCATAATACTTCAAAGAAGTTGATGTCTATTGAAGAAACTCCATATGGATTTTACATTAATGTTAACAATGTAGCCACTGGATAAGGAATTGCCCTTGCCTCAACATATGACAAAATGATATCCAAGTGTAGTGGTAGTAGATTAGTTCACTCTACTCACCCAGGGCCAGCAGTGAGAGTTCCTTATTACTATTCCAATGTTGTCAATTCTCAAATGAAACACACACACACACACACACAAACACACACACAACCTTCTATTTTAACATGCCTTAAATAGATCAATGTGTGAGCCACTTTAATCCTTCCTGTTGCTAGCACACTCTCCCCTCAGACATTCCTGAATTACTATTTTCAAAAACCTATATTTCATCATTGCTGTCCCGAATCTAAGCCTGAAAATCTACTTGGCCATGATCCTCGACTCTTACATGTTGGCAGTCCCTCTCTTTGTCAAGATACAATTAATGCAAGCCTTAAATCAAATTCCTAACATCCAAGCTACAGATAAGCTGGACAGTGAAGAAGGCGATTGCCATGCTTTATAAGAACAATGCAGGCAAGTTCAAATTACTGCTTTACAGAAACAGTTGTCATATAATGAGTCAGAAGGCCAAAGATAAAAGAGAAATCTTAGTTATGCTCAGATCAGTACATGCTGTGTGGAAACTAGAGACTTATATCAGGTATCATTCATATATATATATATATATATATATATATATATATATATATATATATATTTAAATCTCTACCACAGTTACCCTCACCCTTCATCTCATCCTAATCCCTACAATCCTATATCCCCTTTGTCTGACTCATCCACTCCATCTTCATTTTTATTTAGAAAAGGGTAGGTTTCCCAAAGATATCAACCTACCATTGCATATCAAGTTAAAGTAAGTCAGGCACCTTCCCATATATCAAGCCTGGATGAGACATCCTAGTAGTAGTAAATCAGGCAAAAGAGTCAGAGAATGTCCCTGTGTTTCCATCTTTATGAGTCCCTCAAAAGTACCAAGGTATACAACTAACATATATAAAGGGAGCCTATGTCTCGCCAATACTTTCTGATTGTTGTCTCAGACTCAGGAGCACATTAGAGCCCATGTTGGTTGATTTTGTAGGGTCTTTATGGTGTTCTTGACCCCTCTTGTTCCTACTTATTCTTCCTTTCTATTTCTGTCCTCCTCTCTTCTGGCAGAATTCCTTGAGGTTGGCCTAATGTTTGGCTGTGGGTTTCTGCATCTGTTGCCATCAGTTACTGTGTGAAGGATCACTGATGACAATTGACCTAGAACCCCAATCTATTAGTACAGGAAAATATTATAAGGAGTTATTTTCTATCCTAAATTTCTAGGCTATCTATCCTCTGGTTCTTGGCCTTTCAGGTAATATCAGGGGTGGAATATTTCTCATGGCATGAGTGTCAAACTATAGCAGTCATTGGTTGACAATTTTTGAAGAGTATAGGCTTTTCTAGATAGATATCATAATTTTTTGAATTTCCTAAGCTTCTGTTGTTATGTCTCCATTTTCCTTTTTGATTGTGTAAATTTTGAAACAGTCTCTGTGCCCTTTAGTTAGTTATGCTAAAGGCTTATATACCTTGTTTTTTTCTTGAAGTATCAGCCATGGAGTTTTTTGATTCTTTCTCTTGTTCTGTTTGTTTAAAATTGGTTGATTGCACACCTTTATTTGGCTACATCCTGCCATTTATGCCTGTAGGGTGTGTTTGCTTCTTTTTGTTTTAGAGCTTTCATTGTGCTGTTGCTAGTATAATATCTCTCTCATTTGTTTATTATGGTACTTAATGTTGTGATTTTTCCCCATAACACTGTTTTCATTGGGTCCCATAAGTTTGAGTATGCTGTGATTTTATTTTCATTAAATGATAGAAAATCTTTAATTTCTTTATATTTTCACTGACCAAGTTATCATTGAGTATAACATTGTACTGTTTCCATGAATATGTGGTTTTCCTGTTTTTCTTGTTATTGAAGTCAAGCCTTAGTCCATGGTGATTTGATAAAATGCATGGGATAATTTCAATCTTCTTGTATTTCTTGAGGCCTGCTTTGTGATCAGTTATATAGTCAGTTTTGGAGAAGGTTCCTTGAGGTGCTGAGAAAAAAAAAGTACTCTTTTGTTTTGGGTTAGAATGTTCTATAGATATCTGTTAAATCAATTTTGTTCATAACCTCTGCTAGTTTCATTGTATTTCTGTTTAGTTCTGTTTCAATAACCTGTCCACTGGTGAGCGTGGGATGTTGAAGTCCCCTACTGTAATTGTATGAGGGTCAATGTGTTTTTTGAGCTTCAGTAAAGTTTCTTTAATGAATGCAAGTTCCCTTGCATTTGGGACATAGATGTTGAGAATTGAGACTATCTCTTTGTGGATTTTTTTTAACGAGTATTAGGTGTCCTTCTCTATCTTTTGATTACTTTTGGTTGAAAGTCTATTTCATTGGATGTAGTGACTCCATTTTGTTTCTTGCCATCATTTGCTGGGAGAATTTACTTCTGGTCCTATACTTGAAATAGTCTGTGGCTTTATTTTCTGAGGTGTGTTTCTTCATGCAGCAAAATGATAAATCCTGTTGGCATATCCAGTCTGATAGCCTCTTTCTTTTTATTAGGGAAAGACTCTGGTCATGTTGAGAGATACTAAAAACCAATGATTCTTTGGTTCTGTTATGAGATTGATTAATATAAAGGTTTTGTTTAAATTTGTTTTTTTTTTTTTTTCGGAATGTCTTTATTTTCTCCATGTATGGTGTTTTGAGCATGTTGCTGTTTATAGTAGCTTTGGCTGGCATCTGTGTGTGTTCTTTTAGGGTTTACATGATATCCGTCCAAGATCTTCTTGGCTTTTAGCATATCTCTTGAGAAGTCTGTAGATCTGAATTATACTTACTTACTTACTTAATTATAATTAACATGGCTTTGCATGTTAATTGGCCTTTTTTTCTTACAGGCTTTAATATTCTTTCTTTGTTCTTTACATTTAGTGTTTTGATTATTAGTAGTAGGTGATTTCCTTTCTTTTCTGGTCCAGTCTATTTATGTTCTATAGGCTTCTTGTTGATTTATGTCTGTCTCTTTCTTTAGGTTAGGTGCTTTTCTTCTGTTACCTTGTTGAAGATGTTTTCTGGTCCTTTAAACTGGTAATCTTCACCTTCTTCTATTCCTATCATTCTTAGGTTTGGTCATTACATTGTCTCCCAATTTCCTGGATGTTTTGGGTTAAGGACTTTTTGCATTTTTTGTTTTCTTTGACAGATGTGTCAATATTATCTATGGTATCTTTCTTACCTGAGATTCTCTCTCCATTTTTTGTATTTTGTTGGTGACACTTGTATTTGTAGAGTCTGATCTCTTTCCTAGGTTTTCCATCTCCAGGATCATCCATTTGTAATTTGTTTAATGTTTCTATTTCATTTTTTGGATCTTTTTTCATTTCCTTCACGTGTTTCATTGTATTTTTCTGTATTTCTTTAAGAGACTTGTTTCTTATTCATGGGATTCTAACTGTTTGCCTGTGTTTTCCTGTATTTCCTTAAGGGAGTTGTTTATATCCTCCTTAAAGCCCTTTATCATCTTCATGAGATTGGATTTTGGTATGAATCTTGCTCTTCAGGTGGGTTAGGGGATGTAGGACTTACTGTGATAGGATAACCACAATCCTTAAGATCCCTCCTCTGTGATGTTCCTTAAAATTTAGCCTAAGAGTTCCTATTGTATATTTGCATATTTAGTATTTCCATAATGATAGATTAACTTTGGTTTCTCATCCTCTGATTCCTCCCTCAGGGGATCCAGACACCACTTTACATGGGGCTGGAAGGATGTATCAGAGTCCAGAATGGTTAAGATCTGCAAGATCCAAGCGTAGCTATTACTGGGGCCCTTTAAGGGATAACTTCTAGGATTTTAGTGTTGCAGATTTTTTAGACTGTCCTTGATGAACAGGTCTCTTAGACAATGGTCAATGAAACAGCTTATGTGCACACACTTCATTTGGAGTAGACAGGGCTATGAACCTTGGAGAGTGTGAAGGTGTTTTCAAGGTAAATGTAACTCATTTGATGAAGTTGGGAATGTCTCATTTGCATGGAGAACCATTCTAGCAACCCCATGTGCTTGGGAGCAGGGTCTTAAACTGAAGAGTTCATATTGAAATTGCAATTTGACCAAGGAATATGAGACATTTCTCAGGTGGGAAAATAAGAATATTGGGAAATGGAGTACTTCTTTACTACAGGTGGCAGTGGAAAATAATCAGCCACCACAAAAATCAATTTGGGGTTTCTTCAAAAGAATAAAAAAAAAACCCAGAGCAAAACAAGAATCTCCCAAGCAATAAAAAGAAGCCTTCCATATAATTTAGTTATACAATTCCTGAGCATGTACTCAAAGAAATATGTATCCTACAACACAGATCACAGGAAGAAACAGATAATTTCCTATACTGTAAGCAGAAAGCAGAGAGAATGAACTGGAAATAACTATAAAATTTCAAAGAACCCCCTGTATACCAACCCCTCACAGGCAAATATTGTGAATATTCATCAGCAACACCATCAATTGGTAATGTTTTAGTTAAATACACATGGTAGTGAAGAGACCTTCTTAAGCAAACTACTTCACTCTAATATCCATAGGCTCACAGCAATATCATAAATTTTTAAAATATATGTATCCAATTTTAAACATTACCATATCCTTTCACAGTCTGCAAATATAAATTTCAACCTAGTTATACATATTATGCCTATATTATGATAGATGAAATTATTACTTGGCTTTTGTTTTCATTTAGAAATTAAACATGATATGAATGAATTTGCTTCTCTGTCTTGATGGCTTTTGATGGCTAATTTGGTTGTCAGTTAGAGTGTGTCTGGAGTCAACTAAAATATAAGCCCACTGGACATTCTTCTCAGCCAATTTCTTGATCAAATTATTTGAAAAAAAAAAAAAAAGAAGCAGTCAATGTGTACTGATCCCTTCAGTAGCTGCCCTGATAAAAATGCATGGGCAATGAAAATCTACTTTTTCCTGTTTTTCCTAACTCTCACAAGCAAGTAAATAAGAAAGATTTTACCAATGTTTAGACAATTTATCCTCATTAAGTAAAATCGAGCACACATAAAAAGATATTTAAGAAGGGGTAAAATTTGTTGAAAAGAATGGCTCCAAAGGGAAAGGAAGGAAGACATGGAATTAAGCATTTCACACAAGCACTAGAGTTTCCAGACTATTCAACTTTGGGCTTGCTTTTATTATAATGTAACTGTGCTCTGCTTCCCTCTTAGAAGAAAAGTATTGGATGTTTTACTTTGTATCTAAGAATAGCTTAGAGGGACTTTGAATTTATAGATAGACTGTATTTTTCAAGAAATTGGTTATTTTAAGGGACTTAAATTTTAAGTATTTAATATAAAAGACTGAGATTCTTAATGTTATATCATGCTTATTTTGATGTTATTGTGATATTCTGAGGGCATCATAAAAGAAAGGTTATTGTTTAACAGTGATGTGTTTGAGTCAAAGTAGTCATTGTGTTAGGTAGTTTAATGGGAATTTTCCAGAAGTTAGAATCATTTTAGAACAGGGAAATTTAGTGGTTGAAAGGTACTACCACATTGCATGGAAGCAAGCCTACTGGAGTATTTTTGATGGATGGTTGATCTGGAATATCCATATATCCCATATAACAATGGGCAGTGCAAAACATGACCTCTAGGTTATGGATGCTGTAAGAAAACAAACAGGCTGAATAAGTCTTCAAGAGGAATCCCTTAAGGAAAACCACACTGTGGTCCCTGTATCAGCTCCTGGCTCCAGGTTCCTGCCTTGTTGAGTTCCTACAATGACTTCCTTTATCAGCATAGAACTACTTGAGAGTTGTAAGCTGAAATAAACTCTTATTCTTTGAGATGTGTATTGTCATTGAACATAATCACAGAAATTAAAACCCTAAGAAATTGTTTTAAAGTATAAATGCATAATAAATGTAAAGCAAAAAAATATTAGGAAGATTATTTTCTTCCATATATCAACCTAGAATGTTCCCTGTTGCCAAATGATGTCAATGGATTTAACTCTCCTGATGTGACAGTCATAATTTTGAATCTGTATTTCAAATATCTGAGATCACAGTTCATGAGTTTCAGTGATGCCATTATGACAGGAGGCAGTAAGAATCTTAGAAACGTTCCAGTCCTTGGCATGAACTATCATTATTGAGTAGTTGCCACCTTTCTAGCTGCTGATCTGTGACTATCACAAAGACAAGTTATTTTGCATTCCATGGTGGATTGTATATTATTGTGCACAGACCTGCTGCTATTGGTACAATTATCACTGGTAATTGTGCTGGTGGTCAGTGCTAAGACTGTCTATGTCTCCACCATGAATAGTTAGCCTTCTCATTCTCTTCTAGTCTTCTAGTTTATTATTGCATCAGCTGATACTTGTTTCTCCTCTCTATATTTATGGATATTTTTTTCTTCTTTTGTTTATTGACCTAGTCTGCGAACAGAGGAACTCTTCCTATCATTTCTGTCAGTCCTTTAGCTTAGCTTTTTCTCTGACATAAACATAATCTTAAATATTTCTTCATTTAAGCAACTATCTTAGAATCTGTTCACAGTGATATTTCATTGTATTTCATGCTTCTAGTCTCTTCTCTTAAAGTGTTGGAAAAAATTCTCTGAAAATTCTTGGGTACAAAGCACATGTTCCATCTCTACACTGTCATTTGCAGGAAACTGGTATGATTTTAAAAACACTTCCTAAGTGAAAAATCAGAGATAGATTTGACAGAATGAGTAAGAGATGGGATGTGCCAACTTTCAAGAGAACAATACAGAAAAAAGAAACTATATAAGAGCAATGCAGAGAGAAAGAGAGAGAGAGACAGAGAGAAAGAGAAAGAGAAAGAGAGAGAGAGAGAGAGAGAGAGAGAGAGAGAGAGAGAGAGAGAGAAGTCAGTCAGTCAGTTGGGAGTCAGTGCAGTGACTATTACAGGAATTAAGAAACTTTGAAAGATGATTATGCTACTTATCTGAGGGACAAACTTAGTAGTAAATGTGGCATTTGAGAAGATTAAATATTTAAGGATAGGCAATTTTATATAGAAAGAAAGACATTGGTGAAAAAGTAGGTAGATAAGAAAAGAAGAAAGTAAGGGAAAGAAGAAAGGAAATGATTGTATTTAGGCCTGAAATCCCTCAACTGACCAGTATAGCTGTGGGAATTTCATGTTATATGATATACTATTAAAATAGTGTTGAAAAGATACACAGAAAATGCAACAATGATCTGACCTAGAGGCTTTCTAGTATGACTGCTGTGTCACATGCATATCAGAAGGTGATAGAGAGGACAGAGACTATGTCTACATTCAGTGTTGTGACTTGTAAACACACTAATGATTAGTAGCCTAACATTTCTTGAAAAAAAGAGAGAGTGTGAGATGCCCAGAAGTCTGCTGCTAGGCAGGCACTTAGAAGCTATCAAGATGGAGATCCTGCCAAAGACAGAAGAACCCCACTTCTTACAACAGACCTTGGACAGAAGTGATCCAGAGACCGAGGACCCTCACATGGGGTCACTCCAGTGGACCACAATGAAAAGTAAACCTGAGAGAACCATCAGACCATTGCCATTGTGCTTGGATAAGAAGCTAGCCCAGATGACCAGATTACCAGAAGTCTGGTGCTGCACAGGGTTTAGGAAGCAGAACATGCCAAAGATGACTCCAGCCTAGTGCCATATTTCTTGGGCTTACAGATGACTCAGCCTAAAAGGTATGAACACAGGATAGCCATCTCTGCCTTTTTTTGGCTGATTGGTGTCACAAATGAGGGAGAGACACCCTGTTCCCCTCCTGTATCCCTCAACACCTGTGGGCAAGTAGGAGATCTGAACCCTACTTTGTCATGAGAGTGAAAGAACTGTCCTTGACTCTTTCAAGCTGAATCTCTCAGGAGAGTGGACCCTGAACCTGGCCTGGTAAGCAGGGTAGAGCCAAATCTGGTTGTGAGTGCCAATGAGCAGATCCAAGAGCAATAGGGTAGGAGAGCTAGTGGGTTGACCAGATCAAATCAGACCTCTCAGGCCCAGGTCCGGGGCTTTGAATTGGCTACTACAATATCTAAACCATCAATGAACTGTAGAAGTGCATGGGCCAGTCCTACAGATTCAAAACTGCAAGTTTTCCATAACATAAAACAACATACAGGGTATCTGAGAGGAATCCCAGTGTGGATTCTATATTGTGGAGTAGCAGAAACAATGGGCCTCGAACCAGACAAATGATTTATTGCAATGAATACTTACAAGCAAAGAAGTGTATTCTGTGGGACTCACCGTGAAACACTACAGCAGAACAACAGCTGGTTGATAGACCTTTATAACTGACATGCCGATTTCAGAACACAAACACAATTAGAAAGTGTATAATCAATGCAACTTAAATTAAGTACTGTAGAAGAGACAAAAGTATTTTTAACTTGACAATTACAAGAGCCTTAACACATGTGCTAACACCTGTTTGAAATCCATATCCTGCCACAACTTTATCTCTTGCTAATATAGCATCATAGAGAACTGCAGCTAATTTCCATATATGTATCTGAAAATGTCCAGAACCAGACTTCCAAGTAAGACTGTTATTTCCAATATTGGATTGATTTCTAGACTAGTCCATAATTGAGTCTGAATACTGGTCACATTTAATAAAAATACAAGAAGTATTATAACTTCTATTTTTGATTCTCTGTTCCACAAGGTCTAAGAACATGAGGCAAGGCAGCTTTTCCCATGAGGTGAATAGGAAAGCAAAGGTGAGCCAGGAACTTATGTCTAATACAGATTCCCAGTCACCATTGTCAGGGCACTCATCAAGCTTACAGGTCAGCATCATTCTTTTTCCTGATATCAGAATGTCTCACCCATCACTCTGGCAGCCACCATGCTCCTTCAGCAACCTGCAGAAAAAACACACACATGCCATCTTCCCCATATTTAATACCGATCAGGATCATGCCTTATGCCAGTAAGTGGATCCTTCCCTTTCACATATACATCAGTATACCTAGATGTAGAGTGCCAGAAATACTCAGCAGAAAGTTCCTTGGCATTCTTTTTTTTTAAAAAAAATAATTGTTGCCTTTTACTTGGGGCAAACCCTTAGCTGGTCGGCTCCTGTGTAAACACCGGATCCTGAGACACCCTAGAGGGACCCACTGCACCCAGAGCAGAGGCCCACCCCTCCGGAATACCACTTCCCTTCCGCCCGGATCCTGGTTCTTTTGCCTGGGGCAGACCCTTAGCTGGTCTGCTCTGGTGGAAACACCTGATCCTGAGACAACCTAGAGGACCTACTGCATCCAGGGCAGAGGACACTTAGCTGGTCTGTGCCTGTGGAAATATCTGATCCTGAGACATCCTAGGAGACCTACTGCATCCAGAGCAGAGGGAGCTTAGGATCACAGGAACACAGAGATATCTGGAATCCAAGGAGATCTGACCCAAGCAAGATAACTGGAAAGACAGACTCCAGTCAGAAACAGCGAGCACAGGTAACACTAAAGTCAACCAGATGGTGAAAGGCAAGCGCAAGAACACAAGCAACAGAAACCAAAGTTACCTGACATCATCAGAACCCAGTTCTCCCACCATAGCAAGCCCTACATACCCCATCACACAGGAAAAACAGGACTCAGAATTAAAATCACTTCTCATGATGATGATGGAGGATTTTAAGAAGGACATAAGTAACTCCATTAAAGAAATACAGGAGAACACAGGTAAACAGGTAGAAGCCCTTAAAGAGGAAACACAAAAATTCTTTAAAGAATTGAAAGAGAACATGGGTAAACAGGTAGAAGCCCTTAAAGAGGAAACACAAAAATCCTTTAAAGAATTGCAAGAAAACACAACCAAACAGATGAAGGAATTGAACAAAACCATCCAGGATCTAAAACTGGAAATAGAAACAATAAAGAAATCTCAAAGGGTGACTACTCTGGAGATAGAAAACGTAGGAAAGAGATCAGGAGTCCTAGACGCAAGCATCACCAACAGAATACAAGAGATAGAAGAGAGAATCTCAAGTGCAGAAGATACCATGGAAAATATTGACACATCAGTCAAAGAAAATGCAAAATGTAAAAAGCTCATAACACAGAACATCCAGGAAATCCAAGAAGCAATGAGAAGACCAAACCTAAGGATAATAGGTATGGATGAGAGTGAAGATTCCCAATCTAAAGGGCCAGTAAATATCATCAACAAAATTATAGAGGAAAATTTCCCCAACCTAAAGAACAAGATACCCATAAACATACAAGAAGCCTACAGAACACCAAACAGACTAGACCAGAAAAGAAATACCTCCCGTCACATAATAATCAAAACACCAAATGCACAAAACAAAGAAAAAATACTAAAAGCAGTAATGGAAAAAGGTCAAGTAACATATAAAGGCAGACCTATAAGAATTACAGCAGACTTTTCACCAGAGACTATAAAAGCCAGACGATCCTGGTCTGATATCATACAGAACCTAAGGGATCACAAATGCCAGCCCAGACTGCTATACCCAGCAAAACTCTCAATCACTATAGATGGAGAAACCAAGATATTCCATGACAAAACCAAATTTGCACAATATCTTCTCACAAACCCAGCACTTCAAGGGAAAATTGATGGAAAATGCCAACACAAGGAAGGAAACTACAACCGAGAAGAAGCATGGAAGTAATCTTCCAACAACCCCCTCAAAAAAGGGTAGCTACACAAACATAATTCCACCTCTAATAACAAAAATAATAGGAAGCAACAATCATTTTTCCTTAATATACCTTAACATCAATGGACTCAATTCTTCAATAAAAAGACGTAGACTATCAGACTGGATACATAAACAGGACCCAGAATTTTGCTGCATAAAAGAAACGCACCTCAGTGACAAAGACAGACATTACCTCAGAGTAAAAGGCTGGAAAACAATTTTGCAAGCAAATGGTCCCAAGAAACAAGCTGAAGTAGCCATTCTAATATCAAATAAAATCGACTTTCAACCAAAAGTAAACAAAAAGATAAGGAAGGACACTCATACTCATCAAAGGAAAAATCTACCAAGATGAACTCTCAATTCTGAACATCTACGCTCCAAATGCAAGGGCACCCACATACATAAAAGAAACTTTATAAAGCTCAAAGCACACATTGCACCCCACACAATAATAGTGGGGAATTTTAACACCCCGCTCTCTCCAATGGACAGATCTTGGAAACAGAAACTAAACAAAGACACATTGAAATTAACAGAAGTTATGGACCAAAATGGATTTAACAGATCTCTATAGAACATTTCATCCTAAAGCAAAAGAATATACCTTTTTCTGAGCACCTCATGGTACCTTCTCCAAAATAGACCATAGAATTGGTCACAAAACAGTCCTCAACAGATACAAAAAGATTGAAATAATCCCTTGCATCCTATCAGATCACCACAGACTAAGGCTGGTTTTTAACAATGACAGAGCCAAGGGAAAACCCACATCCATGTGGCAACTGAACAATGCTTTATACAATGATGACTTTGTCAAGGAAGAAATAAAGAAAGAAATTAAAGACTTTCTAGAATTTAATGAAAATGAGGAAACATCATACCAGAACTTGTGGGACTCCATGAAAGCAGTGCTAAGAGGAAAACTCATAGCTCTAAGTGCCTACAAACAGAAATTGGAGAGAGCACACATTAAAAACTTGACAGCACACCTGAAAGCTCTAGAACAAAAAGAAGCAAATACACCCAAGTGGAGTAGGCATCAGGAAATAATCAAACTCAGGGCTGAAATCAACCAAGTAGAAACAGAAAGAACTATATAAAATATCAACAAAACCAGGAGTTGGTTCTTTGAGAAAATCAACAAGATAGATAAACCCTTAGCTAGATTAACCAGAGGGCACAGAGACAGTATCCAAATTAATAAAATCAGATCTGAAAACGGAGACAAAACAACAGAAACTGAGGAAACTCAAAAAATCATCAGATCCTACTACAAAGGCCTATACTCAACAAAACTGGAAAATCTGGATGAAATGGACAATTTTCTAGACAGATACCAGGTACCAAAGTTAAATGAGGAGCAAATAAACAATCTAAACAGTCCCATAACCCCTAAAGAAATAGCAGCAGTCATTACAAATCTCCTGACCAAAAAAAGCCCAGGACCAGATGGTTTTAGTGGAGAATTCTATCAGACCTTCAAAGAAGACGTAATACCAATTATCTTCAAACTATTCCACAAAATAGAAACGGAAGGAACACTACCCAATTCGTTCTATGAAGCTACAATCACACTCATACCTAAACCTCACAAAAACCCAACAAAGAAAGAGAACTTCAGACCATCTCTCTTATGAATATTGATGCAAAAATACTCAATAAAATTCTAGCAAATCGAATCCAAGAACACATCAAAACAATCATCCATCATGATCAAGTGAGCTTTATCCCAGGAATGCAGGGATGGTTCAATATTTGGAAATCCATCAATGTAATCCACTATATAAACAAACTCAAAGAAAAAAAACCACATGATCATCTCACTAGATGCTGAGAAAGCATTTGACAAAATTCAACATCCCTTCATGGTAAAAGTCTTGGAAAGATCAGGAATTCAAGGCCCATACCTAAAGCAATATACAGCAAACCAATAGCCAACATCAAACTAAATGGAGAGAAACTTGAAGCATTCCCACTAAGATCAGGAACTAGACAAGGCTGCCCACTCTCTCCCTACCTATTTAATATAGTAATGGAAGTCCTAGCCAGAGCAATTAGACAACAAAAAGATGTCAAAGGAATACAAATAGGAAAGGAAGAAGTCAAAATATCACTATTTGCAGATGATATGATAGTATACTTAAGTGACCCCAGAACTTCCACCAGAGAACTCCTAATCCTGATAAACAACGTCAGCAAGGTGGCAGGTTATAAAATCAACTCAAAGAAATCAGTAACCTTCCTCTACGTGAAAGATAAACAGGCTGAAAGAGAAATTAGGGAAATGACACCTTTCACAATAGTCACAAATAATACAAAATACCTTGGGGTGAATCTAACCAAGCAAGTGAAAGATCTGTATGACAAGAACTTAAAGTCTCTGAAGAAAGAAATTGAAGAAGATCTCAGGAAAAGGAAAGATCTCCCATGCTCATGGATCGGCAAGATTAATATAGTAAAAATGGCCATCTTGCCAAAAGCTATCTACAGATTCAATGCAATCCCTATTAAAAAACCAACTCAATTCTTTACAGAACTAGAAAGAGAAATTCTCAAATTTATTTGGAACAACAAAAAATCCAGGATACCAAAAACCCTTCTCAACAATAAAAGAACTTCTGGAGGAATCTCCATCCCTGACCTCAAGCTGTACTACAGAGCAATAGTGATAAAAATGACTTGGTATTGGTACAGAGACAGTCAGGAAGATCAGTGCAATACAGTTGAAGACCCAGAAATGAACCCACACAACTATGGTCATTTGCTCTTTGACAAAGGATCTAAAAACATCCAGTGGAACAAGGACAGCATTTTCAACAAATGGTGCTGGTTCAACTGGAGGACAGCATGCAGAATTATGCAAATTGATCCATTCTTATCTCCTTGTACAAAGCTCAAGTCCAAGTGGATAAAGGACCTTCACATAAAACCAGACACACTGAAACTAATAGAAGAGAAGGTGGGGAAGACCCTCAAATACCTAGGCACAGGGAAAAGTTCCTGAACAGAACACCAATGGCCTATGCTCTAAGATCAAGAATTGACAAATGGGACTTCATAAAATTGCAAAGTTTCTGTAAGGCAAAGGACACTGTCAATAGGACAAAACGGCAACCAACAGATTGGGAAAAGATCTTTACCAATCTCACATCCGATAGAGGACTAATATCCAATATATACAAAGAACTCAAGAAATTAGACTCTTGACAACCAAATAACCCTATTAAAAAATGGAGTAAAGAGCTAAACAAAGAATTCTCAAGGGAGGAAATGCAAATGGCCTAGAAGCACCTAAAGAAATGTTCAGCATCCTTGGTCATCAGGGAAATGCAAATCAAAACAACCCTGAGATTCCACCTCACACCAGTCAGAATGGCTAAAATAAAAAACTCAGGTGACAGTAGATGCTGGCGAGGATGTGGAGAAAGAGGAATACTCCTCCATTGTTGGTGGGATTTCAAGATAGTGCATAGTGCAACCACTATGGAAAACTCTCTGGCGGTTCCTCAGAAAATTGGACATATCACTACCTGAGGACCCACCTATACCACTCCTGGGTATATACCCAGAAGATGCTCTAACACATAACAAGGACATGTCCTCCACTATGTTCATAGCAGCTTATTTATAATAGCCAGAAACTGGAAAGAACCCAGATGCCCTTCAACAGAGAAATGGATAAAAAAATGTGGTACATTTATACAATGGAATATTACTCAGCTATTAAAAACAATGAATTTGATAAATTCTTATATAAATGGATGGAACTAGAAAATATCATCCTGAGTGAAGTAACCCAATCACAAAAGAACATACATGGTATTCACTCACTGATTATTGGATTTTAGCCCAGAAGCCTGAAATACTCAAGATTCAACTCAGAGACCACATAAAGCTCATGAAGAATGATGACCAAGTGGGGGGGGGGGCTTCAGTCCTTCTTAGAAAGAGTAAAAAAATACTCAAGTGAGCAAATATGGAGACACAATGCAGAACAGAAACTGAAGGAGGGGCCGTCTACAGACCGTTCCATCTGGATATCCATCCTATGTGCATTTAACAAAGGTAGACATTGATGTAGATGTCAGGATGTACATGCTGACAGGAGCCTGATATAGCTGTCTCCTTAGAGGTCTGCAAGAGTCTGACATACTCAGAGGCAGATGCTCACAGCTAACCATTAAACTGATCATGGGGTTCCCAATGGTGAAGATAGAGTGAAGGCTGAAGGAGTTGAGAGGTTTCGCAACACCATGAGGAAAGCAACAATCCCAACCAACCAGAGCCCCCAGGGTCTAAACCACCAGCCTGGGAGTGCTTAGGGAGGGATCCATGGCTCCAGCTATATATGCAAGGGAGCTATATATAAGTGTGTGAAGAGATACTTGGTCCCATGAAGGATGGATGTCGTGGTGGGGGATAATCGTGTGTGGGGAGGTGAGGTACGGGAATGGTTGCGTGGGGGTACACCAACGTGGAGGCAGGAGGAGGGGGGAAGGGATAGTGAGTTCCTGGGAGGGAGGGGGGAAAATGGGGTAAAGAGAGAACATCTGAAATGTAAATAAAATTTCCAGTAAAAAAAAAAAAGGGGAAAATAATAATAATTGTTGCCAGATAAAGGAATCCTCTGCTAGATATGCAGCTGGAGCATTGGGTCCCTTCTTTTGTACTATTTGGTTGGTGGTTTAATCTCTGGAAGCTCAGGGGAGTCTTGTTGGTTGATATTGTTGTTCTGTGTATGGGGTTGTAAACCCCTTCAGCTCCTCTAGTCCTCGTCCTAACTTCTCCACTGGGGTCCCAGTGATCAGTAAGATGTTTGGCTGCAAGCATCCATATCTGTATTGGTCAGGTTCTACCAGAGACTCTCAAGGGGCAGCTATACAAGGCTCCTGTCATCAAGAGCTCTTAGCATCAGAAATAGAGTCTGGGTTTGGTAACTGCAGATGGGATGGGTCCCTAGGTAGTGCAGTCTCTGGATAATCTTTCCTTCAGTCTCTTTTGCACTCTTTGTCCCTGCATTTCCTTCAGACAGGAGCAATTCTGGATTAATATTTTTTGAGATCTGTGGGTGGCCCCATCCCTCAAATGAGGGCCATGCCTACCTACTGAATATAGTCTCTAAAGGTTCCATATCCCTTTGTTGAATATTTCAGCTAATGTCTTCCCAGTTGTGTCTGGAAGCCCCATGCTTTCCTGGCAACTTGGACTTTCTAGTGACTACTCCCAGTTCCCCATCCCCCAGTGCTATATACTGTAGGCAGCCACCATCCCAAGATGGCACTGACTCAGCACTGTGCGTAAACAAGTGCCGCCATTCCAAGATGGCACTGGCCTCCAGCGTGGCCAGCTCAGCTAAACTGGTAAACAACTCCTCTGCGCATGGCATGCGTTGGCCTTGTGCCTCTCCCAAGCGGGCTTATGCTAATGAGGTATTGGCAGCTTAACCTATCCTGAGATAACATGTCACCCAGCCTGCCTTGGGCAGATATATAAGCAGCTCGTTTCCGCTGCTCGGGGGGGGGGGGGCGTCCATAAGTCAAGATTCGTTCCTGCAATAAAGCTGACTGAGAAGGATCCGACCGTGTCGTGTCTTAATTGCTGGTCAAGGGGACACGACATTTGGTGGCCCGTGACGGGGACCCGAGGACTTCGCCCTCGTGGGTTCAGAACTCAGCAGCTAGAAACGGAGGTACCAGAAAGTCCTAGGGCAAGGTAAGGCCTTAGAAGTAACATGTTAGTGTTTGCTGTTTGTGTTTATGTTTGTTTTTGTTTGGTGTGGGTCGGTCTGGGTGTTGTAATTGTGTTTTTTCTGGGGTATTGGTGAGCATCAAATCAGGAAAGTGAAAACATGGGGAACTCACCATCGTGCCCCATGAGAAGTGCCTTAAAAGAACTAATGTGTGCAAGAGGCAATAAAATAAAATAGAGAACAATTGATAATTTCTTGCAAGAGGTTGATATTGTATCTCCATGGTACTCAGTCTCGGGTAACCTGAGGGTTCCTAGTTGGGAGAAGTTGGGAAGAGATTTGGACTTTGCTAAGGAACAGGGGAGTTTGAAGGGAGGAGTTATAGGCCTCTGGAAAATAATATGCAGCTGCCTAGAGAGTGAGGAATGTGAGTCTGCTGTCCACAAGGGACAGGAAGTCTTTGAGCAAGTAAAAGAGGCTCGGTCAGACGGCTCTGAGGCAGGCTCTAGCAAAAAAGACAAAGGATGAAAAAAGTTCGCCAACATTTATCCTAGTATAAAAGATTTAGAGACAGAGAGCTCCTCTAGCTCCGACAGTTCAGATGAGGAGGAAGGAAGGAACTTAGACAAGATGGCGGAAGAAGAAAATTTAGAAAAGGTGGAGAAGGATCTAGAGAACCTATTAGTTAAAATGGAGTCTGTGACCCTCTCTAGGAAGAAGAAAGGCAAACATGGGGTGGAGTAGCTTAAACCACCTGCTTGGGAGATGCCCACGGCTCCGCCCCTAGGCAGCCTCGTATTCGGAGGTTCCTCTGGCCAGTCTGTCCCCAGAGACACAATGTTCATTCTGCCCACAGACTTGGAAGGAAGCGCATATAGCCTTTCCAGTTTTTGAAGATCCAAATCAACAAAGATATCATGAGTCCTTGGATATCAAGATGTTAAAAAATCTAGCAGAGTCAGTCAAGGCCTATGTCGTTAATGCCTCCTTCAACAATCCTTGCTAGAAAGGATAGCGTTACAGGCCATGACACCATCTGATTGGATGAGTACTGTGAAAGCCTGCTTGACTATGGGGCAGTATCTTGACTGGAAATCCATTTACAGTACTGCTATGGATACCGGGTGACTTTATACCATTGTGGGCCATCACACGCACCTGGCCAGTGCCTATGCAGGTCCACTCTAACTCCCCGGTCCTCCCTACCTTTTTCTCTACTTCTTGTGCTCGCAATGCACCCTGTATTGTCCCAAATCAGGACTCTCCTCTAATATACAGGGCCACAAACTTTACACTCAACAATACATTATGCTTTGCACTAAATCAAAATTCTGCTCCTTGTATTAAGCTTGTCAGAGCCAATGTATCTGCTTGGTTGGATACCCTTGTGAATGGTAAGGTTGACGCAGAGGTTTTGAGAAATGTTCTTGTTCAGGTGAGTTTGGGATCATCACAAGGTTCGGGGGATGCCTCGAGCCAGACTGATGACTACCTAAACATCACCACGCTATTTATGATTCACAATGCCACCATTCCTTTGCCTGATGGGAGAGGTAAGAACTCTACTAAACACAGAGTGCTCCCGTCATGCCTTCCTTATGAGCAGTTTCCACCCAATTTTACTCCTTGCCAAAGCCAACTTCATTATACTAAGGAAATCATCAAGGGATTTGAATTTTCCCCTCCATTACGCAGATCTATTTACAATGGCACTGATAGTTCTGCTACCTATATAAACTTATTCAGCTCTCTTGCGTCTCCTCTCTCAGGGGACTGTGTATTACTCCTTTGGTATATAACTCTTTTCAGTCTCTCAATCAGAGCCGCCTCCTGTCTGAGTACCTGAAAGGAAATTGGTCAAAGGAAGGTGAGGACCTATCCAGGAGGCTCCTATTGCAGATCGCTACCCTGAATGGCACCCGCCTGGATCCCTTTACTTTGGAGGGGCTCACCACTTGGGTCAAGGATGCCCTCAATTTCTTTAAAGAATGGGCGGGAGTATTTATCTGGGGAGCCTTTGTTCTCCTGGGATGTGGTTTCTGCCTTTGGTTTCTGTGTCGTTTGCGCCGTGACCATGCTAGACATAAGGCTGTGGTTTACCAGGCGCTGACTGCCATGGAGGAAGGTGCTCCCCCAGGTATTTGGCTGGCCTCCCTTAGGGAGGCATAGTGGGGAGCTTTCTGGACCCAGTAATGGCCGCCCAGGCATATTCCATAGATCCTGACCATCTTGACCATTGCCAAGGGTGTACACTCATGAGGCTCCTACAGCATCACCTCAATTTTTCTGAAGCGGGGAGTACGAGGAGCGCCTCAACTAGAGATGTTCTCAATCCTGAGATAGATTCTCTGAAAGCATGTCCAAGTGCATTGAGGTTTTGTGCCAAATGTACCTCTCCCTGAAAAAAGGCACAGAGGTGGGTATGGCAGAAATATAAACTTTCCCATTACAATGCCTTCACTTTGCACAAGGGCTCGGACCTCTGTTTTCCACTGCTGACCTGCTGTGCCAGCAGCGACTTTCTAAGTGTGCTTTCAATCGCCTCACGCCAAACACCTGGTGAATGAGTTCAAGCATGCTTGGGTGTGGGAAACCTGGAAGGACATGACAAGTCCAATAGTGACCTACTTCAAATTTTATAAATAAATAAGGGGGAGATGTAGGCAGCCACCATCCCAAGATGGCACTGGCTTAGCACTGTGCGTAAACAAGTGCCGCCATTCCAAGATGGCACTGGCCTCCAGCGTGGCCAGCTCAGCTAAACTGGTAAACAAGTCTTTTGCGCATGCGTTGGCCTTGAGCCCCTCCTGAACGGGCTTATGCTAATGAGGTATTGGCAGCTTAATCTATCCTGAGATAACATGTCACCCAGCCTGCCTTGGGCAGATATATAAGCAGCTCGTTTCCACTGTTGGGGGAAGATTCGTTCCTGCAATAAAGCTGACTGAGAAAGATCCGACCTGTTGTGTCTTAATTGCTGGTCAAGGAGGACGCAACAATATACCACCATACAAATTTCTGAACCTCTGTAGTACTCCCCTGTCTGTTCCCACACCTGATCCTAACGCCCTTTTCCCTCACCCTCTTCCCTCTTTCCCAGGTACCTCCCTCCCTCAACTTCCTGTGATTATTTTAATTTGTTATAGCACTTACTATCCTGTCAGAATACCAAGGAAATAAACTGGACTGCAAGAAAAACAGAAACAAAAGAAACTCTACATATTCCTGGAAACTGAACAACTCTCTACTTCATGATCACTGGAATAAAGAAATTAAAAACATTTAGAATTTAATGTAAAGGAAGGTACAACATACTCAAAGTTATAGGATACAATGAAAGCAGTGCCAAAAGGAAAGTTCATAGCACTAAGTGCCTTCATAAAGAAATTGGAGCATTTTCATGCTAACAATTAAAAAGTAAACCTGAAAGGTCTAGAAGAAGAAGGATGGGAAGAGGAGGAGAAGAAGGAGGAGGAAAAAGAAGAGGAGGGGAAACATACACCTGAGAATTAATAGGAAGGAAATAATCAAACTCAGGATTGAAATCAATCAAGAGCTTTTTTTTTTCCTTTTTAGGAAAATCAACAAAATAGACAAACCTTTAGCCAAACTAAACTAAATAAAAAGATCACCTCATTAGATGCTGAAGAAACTATAAACTATTGGAACAATCCAACATGCCTAACATGCCTTCATGGTAACAATATTCAAGAAGTCAGGGATATAATATGAATACCTACAATTTATAAAGGCTTTACACTGCAAGCAAATAGTCAACAATAAACTAATTGGAGAGAAACATGAAGCAATTCCAAGAAAATCAGGGACAAGACAAGGCTATCCATTCTGTTCCTATCTCTTCAGTATAGTGGATGGAGTCATTGCTAGAACAATAAGATAAGTAAAGTAGATCAAGGGAATAAAATTGGAAATGAAAAATTCAAAGTATTGCTATTAGCAGTGTTATGATGCTATACATAAATGATGCCAGAAATTCTACCAGAGAACTCCTATGTTTGATAAAAACTTTCAGCAAATTGGGTGAATAAAGATTAACTCAAAGAAATCAGTAGCTTTCCTTTATAGAAATTATAAATGGGCTGAGAAAGACGTTATGGAGGTAACACTCTTTAAAATAGCCACAAATCATATGAAATATCTTAATGTAACTCTAACAAAGCAAGTGAAAGACCTGTATGGCAGGAACTTCAAATCTATGAAGAAAGAAATTGAAGAATATATCAGAAGATAGAAAAATCTCCCATGCTTATGGAACAGTAGGATTAACAGTGAAAAGGACCATCTTATCAAAAGTGATCTACACCTTCAATGTAATTTCCATCAAAATTCTATCACAATTCTTTAGGGAACTTGAAAACACAATTCTAAACTGGTATGGAAAATCATGCCCCCACCAAAAAAAAAAAAAAAAAAAATCCTCAGGATTGCTAAAACAATCCTGTATAACTAAAGAGGAGGTATCACCATCTCTGACTTCAAAACCAAGAGTAATAAAAACTGCATGGGTTTGCTATAGAAAACAGACAGAGTGGGCAATGTAATGTATTCAAGGCCCAGAAATATTAAACCACAGACTTACTGAGACTTGATTTTGACAAAGAAGCTAAAACAATGAAATGGAAAAGAGAGCATCTTCAACACATGGTGCTGATCTAACTGGATGTCTGCATGTAGAAAAATTCAAATAGATCCATATTTATCATCATCCACAAAACTCAAGTCCTAGTAGATCAAAGATCTTAAAATAAAACCAGGTACACTAAATCTAATAGAACAGAAAGTGAGGAATAATTATATTGGTGCAGGACACAACATTCTGAGCCTCAACAATTAATAAATGGGACCTCATAAAACTGAACAGATTCTATAAGTCAAAGGACACACTTAGGACAAAATGAGAGTCTACAGATTAGGAAATGGGTTCCAACAGCTCTACATCTGACAGAAGGCTACTATCTAAAATGTATACTTTACTCAAGATCTTGGACACCAACAAGCCATATATCACAATTAAAATCTTTTTACAATTAAAAAGAATTCGTAATAGAGTAGATTTTCCATTTTCAAGAAACTTAAAGACTTATTTAATGTACTTACTCATCATGGAAATGCAAATCAACCAGACTCCTAGATTCTACCTTACACCCATCTGAATAGCAAAGATAAAAAACACCTGCATTCACAGAGTTCCAAATGCCTCTGCCAAGAGTTGAGATCAAAGGCATGCACTGCCACCACCAAGATCATTTTGTTATTCTTTATTTTTTAATTTTTTATTTAGTTATTTAAATCACATCATAAGTTACTTATTTACACAGAGGGTATAAACACAAAAAGGCAGGATGTGGGGAAGGGAATGGCACCAGAGCATAGGTGTTCAGGGGGAGTACAGATACATTTCAGAACAGGGTATCAGCTGAGTGTAGGTTCAGGGGACAGGTCACTATGGCTCTGCCTATGATTCACTTGTCCTTATCTAAGTTGGTACTGTCCACCGAGGCTGCCTATTTATAAGACCTATGACTACTTGGTCTGGTAAATTTCCACAGAAGCTGCCTGTTTACAATAGCTTATAGCCTTCTGTTTCAGTGTTTTCAGTTTTTCCAAGATTTCCCCTTCTCCTCCTCTTTCTTCCTCTTGTACTTGTTCTTGTTTTTCTTCTTGTTGTTGTTATTTTTGTTCTAGTTCTCGTTATTCTTATTAGTAGTAGTATTATTGTTATTATTATTTTGTTTACTTTTAGGAGTTTGTTCTGGGATTGTATCTCTAAGTTCCTACTCTTTGTATTTTTCATTGGTATATAGAAATTATACTGAGTTTTTATGGTGATTTTGAATCTGCTATTTGCTAAGGATAGATTTCTTTGGACTACTTCTTTGCAACATTTTATGGTTTTTATGTAGGACAATATATTTTCTGCAGGAATACAGCATATAAGCATTCTTTGTCTCCTCTTACATAGACCTGAAGTATGATTTTTATTGCTTTGCTCTAGTAAAATATTGAGCACTATAATGAATAGGTGTGAAAATAACACTCATGATTTTTTTTTCTATTTTAATGGGATTGCTTCCAGTTTTTCCTTCTGTAGGATAATGTTCTTTATGGCCATCTAGAAGTGGTAGAGGTCAGGCATGCCACAACTAGACCAAGGAGACTCCAGTGTGTCAGATGGCTCTGCCAATCCAACATACTGTATCCACAAAGCTTTGCTGAACTCCAGACAATATCTGACATCCTCGAAGTACCCATTCATAGAATGAAACTTTATTTTTTTTTTTAGAATTTTTCAGTTGAATTTTATTTTGAAAATAATACTTCACTTGACGATTGATCTAAAACACTTTAAGGTATGAAAATTTTATACAACTTATCTATTACAAATTAATCAGAATTCTTCAATTAGATACACTGTGTTAGTTCACCTTCTCAAAAAATATTGCATATTTTGTCTCCAGATATTACTGATGACTAAATTGTATAGAACTTCAAACTACTTATTCTGTGAAATGGCAACTTTATAAATATTGTAACTAAATGCACTGTAAACAGCCGTTTTGGTAAACATGCATTTATTCACAGATTTATTTCCTTTAGATAAATGCGTAAATGCTCAAAATTAAGATGCTATGTCAAGGTACAGGAATGCACAAACAAATCTATTTCTGTCTTCATTTCGAGGAAACACTGATCTTGGCAAAAACCTGGCATTATTTTCAAATGAACTATTGCTGGTAAGAAAGCGTAGTACTTTGTCTTCTGTGTTCTGCACTTGTACTTCTCTTTCAGTTAAAATTTGAAAAGCAATGTTTCCAGAGATTCAACTATCACTGTTTAAGTGTATTATCTTAAAACCTCAGACCCTGAAGCAGCTGAACACTTGGCAAAATGCCTACTACTCATTAAGCCATGACTCATTCCAGACCACTCACTGGTGGGTGGTTTTTGGAAACTGAGAAAATCAGACCATTTTAATGTTATATAATTGACACAATCCCACATAACACAATATTCCTCCATTAAGCTGAGGTCAAATTATATTTTGAAAATATAAATATATTGAATCCTAAGTCCTATTTCTTAATGGGTAACCCCAAGGTGTTATGCATGTAAAATAGGAGTGACTATATAGTTTCAGACTATTAGTGACAAATAGTCATTACAAATAACTCTACTGGTGTGATGGCTGATTGTTTCCAGAAATTTCATTTTACAGGAGTGAATGACATTTCATACAGAGAATATATTACTTGAACACTGACCCCCCCCCCCAAAATCTAGAAAGCTGATCAGATGACTTCAAAGAAAAGTCAGGTCATTTTCTGGCCCTTTTCCACACCTTTACAATTGGAATTTGACAAAAGTCCTAGGGCACAATTTACAAACTTTGACAAACTATTCTTGGAGAAGATGGGAGTGACTTTTAAAACCTGTCATACAAAACTTGAGCTGCCTTTTTATAAAGTAATTCCTTACATTAAAATCATAAAATTAAGGTGCAAGATTTTAACAAAAATGAGCTAAAGACCTTTATTGGCATCACAGTACATTCAAGAATAATTTTGAGAACATTACAACTGAAAGAGAATGGCATATTTGTAGTCTTATTAAATACTATCTCTTGAAAAAAAATGTAATACAAAGAAATCCTATTAAGTAACTTGGAGCAGCATTTGGAAAAAGATACCTATTTACAAAATTAAAAAAGAAATCTGGTTTCACCTACACAGCCACAATGTGCCTCTATAATGAGACAAGCCCTTAAACTCATGGAATTTTTTAAAAACGGCATCATGGCATTCTTGCCACGTCATTCCTCAGAGCTTAAAACGGAAAGGGGTTGTAGACTTGTGTTTGCGGCTGGCCTTCTTACCAGACCTTTGAGATTTCTCCATGGAGCGCAACTGACTATGTTTAAGCTTCTTAGCCTTCTTTTCTTTGCTACTTCCGGCGGATTCAGAACTGCTCCTTCCACTAGAATCAGAACCTGAATGCTTTTTACTATCTTTGGTAGCATTTTTCTTACTATCCTGTCTAGAGTCGTGTCTTATGACTTTAACAGATATGGAACTACTCCTACAGAAAGTTCTCTGACTTTCTCGCTTCCTTTTTAACCGATCATCCTGACTACTGAATTTAAAATCTTTTTCTTCCCTTTTTTCTTTTCTTTTTCTTTTTTTTTTTTTTCTTTATTGAAAAATTTTTTATTTTTTACATTTCAGATGTTCTCTCCTTACCCCATTTTCCCCCTCCCTCCCAGGAACTCCCTATCCCTTCCCCCCCTTCCCGCCTCCACGTTGGTGTACCCCCACCCACCCTCCCCTGTACCTCACCTCCCCACCTCGAGTATCCCCCCCCACGACGTCCAGCCTTCATGGGTCAAAGGATCTCTTCTCCCACTTATATATAGCTCCCTTGCCTATATAGCTGGAGCCTTGAGTCCCTCCCTAAACACTCCCAGGCTGGTGGCTTAGACCCTGGGGGCTCTGGTTGGTTGGGATTGTTGCTTTCCTCATGGTGTTGCGAATCCTCTCAACTCCTTCAGCCTTCACTCTATCTTCTCCATTGGGAACTCCATGCTCAGTTTAATGGTTAGCTGTGATCATCTGCCTCTGAGTATGTCAGACTCTTGCAGACCTCTAAGGAGACAGCTATATCAGGCTCCTGTCAGCGTGTACATCCTGCCATCCACATCAACCTCTACCTTTGGTGACTGCACATAGGATGGATATCTAGGTGGAATAGTCTGTAGACGGTCCCTCCTTCAGTTTCTGTCCTGCACTGTGTCTCCATATTTGCACCCTTGAGTATTTTGTTACTCCTTCTAAGAAGGACTGAAGGCTCCCCTATTTGGTCATCATTCTTCATGAGCTTTATGTGGTCTGTGAGTTGAATCTTGGGTATTTCAGGCTTCTGGGCTAAAATCCAATAATCAGTGAGTGAATACCATGTATGTTCTTTTGTGATTGGGTTACTTCACTCAGGATGATATTTTCTAGTTCCATCCATTTATATATGAGTTTATCAAATTCATTGTTTTTAATAGCTGAGTAATATTCCATTGTATAAATGTACCACATTTTTTGTATCCATTCCTCTGTTGAAGGGCATCTGGGTTCTTTCTAGTTTCTGGCTATTATAAGTAAAGCTGCTATAAACATAGTGGAGCATATTTCCTTGTTATGTGTTAGAGCATCTTCTGGATATATACCCAGGAGTGGTATAGCTGGGTCCTCAGGTAGTGATATGTCCAATTTTCTGAGGAACCGCCAGACTGTTTTCCATAGTGATTGCACCATCTTGCAATCCCACCAACAATGGAGGAGTGTTCCTCTTTCTCCACATCCTCGCCAGCATCTGCTATCACCTGAGTTTTTGATTTTAGCCATTCTGACTGGTGTGAAGTGGAATCTCAGGGTTGTTTTGATTTGCATTTCCCTGATGACCAAGGATGCTGAACATTTCTTTAGGTGCTTCTCGCCATTCGCATTTCCTCAATTGAGAATTCTTTGTTTAGCTCCTTTACTCCATTTTTTAATAGGGTTATTTGGTTGCCTAGAGTCTAATTTCTTGAGTTCTTTGTATATATTGGATATTAGTCCTCTATCGGATGTGGGATTGGTAAAGATCTTTTCCCAATCTGTTGGTTGCCGTTTTGTCCTATTGACAGTGTCCTTTGCCTTACAGAAACTTTGCAATTTTATGAAGTTCCATTTGTCAATTCTTGATCTTAGAGCATAGGCCATTGGTGTTCTATTCAGGAACTTTTCCCCTGTGCCTAGGTATTCGAGGGTCTTCCCCACTTTCTCTTCTATTAGTTTCAGTATGTCTGGTTTTATGTGAAGGTCCTTTATCCACTTGGACTTGAGCTTTGTACGAGGAGATAGGAAAGGATCAATTTGCATTCTTCTGCATGTTGTCCTCCAGTTGAACCAGCACCATTTGTTGAAAATGCTGTCCTTGTTCCACTGGATGGTTTTAGCTCCTTTGTCAAAGATTAAATGACCATAGTTCTGTGGGTTCATTTCTGGGTCTTCAACTCTATTCCACTGATCTTCCTGCCTGTCTCTGTACCAATACCAGGCCGTTTTTATCACTATTGCTTTGTAGTACAGCTTGATGTCAGGGATGGCGATTCCTCCAGAAGTTCTTTTATTGTTGAGGATGGTTTTCGCTATCCTGGGTTTTTTGTTGTTCCAAATAAATTTCAGAATTTCTCATAACCCCTAAAGAAATAGCAGCAGTCATTAAAAGTCTCCCCACCAAAAAAAGCCCAGGACCAGATGGTTTTAGTGGAGAATTCTATCAGACCTTCAAGGAAGACCTAATACCAATTCTCTTCAAACTATTCCACAAAATAGAAACAGAAGGAACACTACCCAATTCGTTCTATGAAGCTACAATCACACTCATACCTAAACCTCACAAAGACCCAACAAAGAAAGAGAACTTCAGACCAATCTCTCTTATGAATATTGATGCAAAAATACTCAATAAAATTCTAGCAAATCGAATCCAAGAACACATCAAAACAATCATTCATCATGATCAAGTGGGCTTTATCCCAGGAATGCAGGGATGGTTCAATATTCGGAAATCCATCAATGTAATCCACTATATAAACAAAATCAAAGAAAAAAACCACATGATCATCTCATTAGATGCTGAGAAAGCATTTGACAAAATCCAACATCCCTTCATGGTAAAAGTCTTGGAAAGATCAGGAATTCAAGGCCCATACCTAAACATAGTAAAAGCAATATACAGCAAACCAGTAGCCAACATCAAACTAAATGGAGAGAAACTTGAAGCATTCCCACTAAGATCAGGGACTAGACAAGGCTGCCCACTCTCTCCCTACCTATTCAATATAGTACTGGAAGTCCTAGCCAGAGCAATTAGACAACAAAAAGAAGTCAAAGGAATACAAATAGGAAAGGAAGAAGTCAAAATATCACTATTTGCAGATGATATGATAGTATACTTAAGTGACCCCAAAAACTCCACCAGAGAACTCCTAAACCTGATAAACGACTTCAGCAAGGTGGCAGGTTATAAATCAACTCAAACAAATCAGTAGCCTTCCTCTACATGAAAGATAAACAGGCTGAAAAAGAAATTAGGGAAATGACACCCTTCACAATAGTCACAAATAATATAAAATACCTCGGGTGTGAATCTAACCAAGCAAGTGAAAGATCTGTATGACAAGAACTTCAAGTCTCTGAAGAAAGAAATTGAAGAAGATCTCAGGAAATGGAAAGATCTCCCATGCTCATGGATTGGCAGGATTAATATAGTAAAAATGGCCATCTTGCCAAAAGCAATCTACAGATTCAATGCAATCCCCATTAAAATACCAACTCAATTCTTTACAGAACTTGAAAGAGAAATTCTGAAATTTATTTGGAACAACAAAAAACCCAGGATAGCGAAAACCATCCTCAACAATAAAAGAACTTTTCTTTTCTTTTATCCTGTTCACAGTCCCTTTCCTTATCCTTCTTTCTCCTTTCTTTATCTACACCTCGACTCCTCTCCTTTTTCCTGTCTTGATCTTTAGCCTGACCTTTATGCTTATGACTGTTCCCACTAAGATTTCCACGCGGATCCTCAATTTTATGCCTATCTCGACTCCTATGTGACTGGAACGATTGGTTCGTCTATCCCTTGAGCTGTCTTCTGTCTCTGGAAGATCTCCGGTTTCTTCGTCTTTCTCTTTCAATGCTACTTCTATTAGATCTCCTCCTATCCCTCAGCTTCACCCTAGTCCTGCTGCTGTCTATTTTAACTCTGTGAGAGTAGCTCCTACTCTGTCTAGCTTTCACCATGGGAGACCTGCTCCTACTGTGTCTCTTTTTCCTCTTAGGAGAGGAGGAGCAAAAGGATGTGCAGCTGGTGCCTGAGCTGGAGCTGTAGGAAGAACTGGAGACGGAGTTGCTACTGCTGCTAGCCCTACTGTTGCTATTGGAGCTGCCACTACTGCTGCTGCCTGACCTACTCCTCCGCTCCTTCTCTTTCCCCTTATGCCCTCTTTTGGGCTCTAAAATTGATGGAGCTTCATTTAGTTCTTTTCATTAACCGCATCATCGTCTGCTTCACTTGCTTCTAGAAGTGATGAACTATTTTGCTCTCTGTGAATAAATTCATTCATCTCTTTTGTAACCCTTTCTCTTTGTTGCTTTTCTTCTTCCATCTGTTTATCTTGTAACAGCTGCTGTTCTTTCTCTTTTCTCCAAAAAGCTTCTTGTGTTTGCCGGTTTCGGTGCCGTAACTCTACATCATCAGTATAAGATGTCTCAGAACCTAGGTCCCTCCTCTCATCTTCACTGTCTCCTGATCCATAACAACCCAGTCCACCAAGGCCGGTGAGGGAGGACAGTGCACTAGACTGTGCCAGCTGTTTCTCAGGAGCTTTCATTGCTTTCGTATGTCCATCTTTACCTACATAATAAATTTCTTCATCTGTGACATCCAGAAGAATTTCAATTAGAAGCATTTTTTGTCAACAGGCCAGGCATGCCACAACTAGACCAAGGAGACTCCAGCGTGTGGGATGGCTCTGCCAATCCACCACATTGCATTCACAAAGTTTCGACTGAACCCCAGACAATATCTGACATCCTTGAAGTACCCATTCATAGAATGAAACTCTTAATGCTTAAAGATTGTCCAATGGATTTATATATTTGGAATTGCTCAAATGACAAGGTGCCCACACAATTAGAATTATTACCCAATATCTAACCTTTTGATAGAAGTTGCTACCCAGGACTGCTTTTGACCCATCCATCTTCATCCATGGTCAATAGCCTCCTTTTCCCCCTCCCCTTCCTCTCTTTTCTCCCCTCCTCTTCCTCTTTACTTCTCCCAGCGCCACCTCCTCTTCTATTGCAAAATCACGGACCTCAACTAAGAATACAATGTAGCAGTAGCAGGAAATTATTCTGCTACCACTCCCTTCCAGATTTTTTCTTTTAACGAGGTACACCTATAAAAACCACATGTTTTATTGCTTGTTTGTCTTTGCTGGTGCTGCTATTGTTGGGTTTATGCACAGACTACATGTCCCACAAACCCTGCTCTCCCTTCTGGTTTAATAAATCACCTTTATGCTGATAGTTTGGTGTGAGTGAATGACTGTGTGTCTCTCTGTGTGTGTTTGTGTGTACATGTGTGTGAGACCAAATGTATGTCCCTAAGAAGAGGTGACATGGAAACTATCCACTCAAAACAGGCCCATAGATATAGGAGCAATGGGAAATAAGATAACTATTTGCCTTGTAGTTTAGGTACAAATAAACAAAAAGCACTAGACCACTGTTCATGTCAGCTACTCTAGCTATCCATTTATACCCAAAGTTTGCTGAGATACAAACCTATAGATATCCAAAATAGATTTATAGAGTAAAACACATAGTCATGCTTGTTTTCATGGACATGTACATAATATACTATAAATAATCAGACTAAAGAGCACAGATATGAACCCACACAATATTTTGATGAGGAAAATAGAAAAGCATTTATCAAAAACCAAAGATGGCAAATAAAATTATGCCTCTTGATTATGAACGAAATGGAGGATCGTCCATGCCTTCACTGTTTAAAAACTGTTTTCTTCCTCAATCAGTGTGAATGCCTTACAAGGCTGATATCATAGTTTTGGGTATTAAATGAAACCACTTCCTTTTTATTTTTCTGAAGTATCAATTCTCTTCTTATTAAATATGAACCTTGTTTCTCAAAAATAAGATGCAGGTGATGTGTTTCTGACATTAAAAAAAATAATATACAAATAAAAAACCAAAACAACACAAACAAACAAACAAGAAATTAGAAGCCCAAGATTGGAAAGAGTTTAAGAGAATCTCATTTTTCTTACAGTTTGTTGTACATGACATCTAAAGGTTCCCAGTCTTGACCAAAGAATTCAAACATGATAGCAGGATACAATTGCAGGAAACCAGCAGTTACATTTTTGTTTCACAATTACTCCCATTACATGACACTTGTTAGCCCTGGGGATTTCTCTGTCTGTTATGAGGACATATTGTAATCACAATTTACCCTATTAAATTGTGATGAGCAGCTTATCAGCTGGAAACACAACCACTGTGCTTAGATTCTAGGACAACCACAAACAGTTTTTCTATCAACAATACCTGATTTCATGAAAATGAGATATGGTAAAGAAAGAAATTACTCATATAAATTTTCAATGTAATAATCATAGAGATTAAGGAGATGCAAACCTAGTTATGTTACATTTTTTTGATAAACAAACTTAACCTTGAATGTGTCATTTGAGAAGTTTCAATATTTAAGGTACAAATTTCTCCTGGAAAGAAAGAGGAAGAGAGGGGTCAAGAATGGAAAAAAAGTAGGCCAATTTAGGACTGAAATGCGACAACTGCCCTGGAGAACTGTGGTAATTTCCTCTGCAGTAAAGAACAAGCTTGAAAACTGTGTCCAGAGTATACAGAAAAATAAATGGTATTATACTAATGTATACTATCATGTATGAAGCTAGATAAAAAGATCCAAGGAAACCAAATTCCTAATATTAGTATTTTGTTGGTATCTTGTTTTAATACATTGCTACCAAATGTTTGGCAAGCACATATATACAGAAAATGGTATATATTTCCTTATAAATTTCTCAAAGGAAAAAATCATATACTTATAATTCATAGATGAACTAGTGCTTCTCAGCAATTTTTGGTGCCAAACCACGTATTTTTTTAGTATGAAACTCATATCTAGAGAGTCCAGTTTAAGAACTTTGCATTGTACCCTGTAGTCTACACACAGTAATGCATATTTGAAGACATACGCATGAACAAGAAATACACAGACAGACACACACACACACACAGACACACACAGACACACTCACAGACACACCACACACACACACAGAGGCAGAGAGAGAGAGAGAGAGAGAGAGAGAGAGAGAGAGAAGAGAAGAGACAGAGACAGAGACAGAGAGAGTTTGAGAAGGTAATGCTGTGTTTCACGCAACATATGAAGTCAATGAAGTGAACATCTTCTTTCTTTGCTTACAGTGCCATAGATCAGCATTTTAGTGAGACTTATCTGTGAAGTACATACAGGATTCCTGCATGTGGTCAGAATTTAATGAGAGTTGCTGCTGTGAGCTGAACATGGATTTCAAGGGATGGTCACTAATTTCTCCAGACTGAGAAAGAGCTTACCAGGCAGTTTTACTTGTAGGTCTCAAGATACCATTTTTACTACAGCTTCCCTGGAGATGGTTAACTAAGAGTCTATATTTGATTTGAAAATTATAAACTTACTTCTCTAGATAGAGGAAACTGTTTTAATGTCAACTAACTTAGGAGGGAAACATTGGACATGATTGTGTCACTCTCAAGACCAGGAAAGTCAAAGAATTTTGAGAACAGTTTATATGCACAAAGAAATACATAACATTGGTAAAAATATATGAATATATAAAAAGTGCTGTATATTTTCTTTTACTGGGCAGTGTAGCATGTATTTGTGTAGAGGATAATATAATTTAGGTACCTATACCTTAATATATTAAGCAAATATATGTAAAAGTAAATTGCATATAAAAAATGTAGGGTTTGGGCTTCTTTCATACAGATGTGGTTGCAGTAGTAGTGGACTACCAGATTCTAGATTAGGTATTTTATCGAGAGCCTGTGATCCTGGCAAATGCAGTGATTTTTTTTTCCCTGGGAACATAGTATGAGAAAAACCCCAGAATGTACCAATTTATTGCAATCCTCATCAAACTTCAAACTAAATTCTTCACAGGCATGGAAAGAACAATTCTCACCTTCATATAACCCAATAACATAAAACACAGATAGCAAAAACAATTCTAAAAAATAATAGACCTTTTGGTGGAATTACCTTCTGTGACCTCAACATATACCACCCAGCAATGATTATAATAATTATAATGATTATAAAAACTATATTGAATTAGTACAGACACAAAGAGGTCTATCAATAGAATAGAAGCAAAGACCCAGAAATATTCCCACATACCTACGTACACTTGATATTTGAAGAAATCAAAGAGAGCCAAGGGAAGATGGTTGATTCTACCTTTGAAAGAGAATAAAATAGATATTGGAGGAAAATGGAGGAAGTAGCCTGGGGAAAAGAGATGGGGAGAGCTGGGCAGAGGATATCACTTAGTAGGGAAAGCAGGGGAGAGAAAATGAAGATTGGAATTAGACAGTGCAGGGATGGGGGCACGAAAATCTCTAGGTTGGACCAGGGACCTCAGACAGGAGGGGACCAAAGAATGTCTATGGGGTGATTTATAAGACTCCTAGCAGTGGGGAGTATAGATCCTGATCTGACCTCTTCCTGTAGCCCAGCATGATTCCCAGTGTAAGTATATTGACTAGATCCCACCCAGAAAATCTTTCACCCAAATTGTATCTTGCCTACAAGATATGGAGATATAAAATAAAGCAGAAATGTTGGGAATAGCCAACAAATCACTGACACAACTTGAGTCCCAAGTCATGTTCAAGAATCAATCCTTGACAGTATTCATTATACTCTGCTATGCTTATAGACAGGAGGCTACCATAATGATCCTATGAGATGCACCAGCCAGCAGCCAATAGAATCAGATGTGGAGACCCAAAAACAAACATTTGATGGAGCTTTTCTAGTCTTATGGAGAAGCTGAAGGAATGATTGAGGGACTTGAACAGGATAGGACATACAAGGAAGACAAAAGAATTAAACTATCCTGGACTCTTTGGGGTCCACAGAGACTGAACTATCAACAATAGAGTGAGCATAGCTGAACATAGGCCCCAGAACACATGTGACATATGTGCAGCTTGGTCTTCAGGTAGATCCTCCAACAAGTTTAGTATGGACTGTACATGAATCTGTTCTCTGCCTGTACATGAAACTGATTCCCTCACTGGACTGCTTTGCTTAGACTCAGTGCAAGAGGAAGTATCTAGTACTGTAGTGCTTTGTGCTGCCCAAAGAGTGTGGGGTAATACACTGGGTTTGCCCCCCTTATCAGATTAGAATGGGAGAATGAAATCGGAGGAGGATCTGTGGAGGGAAGATATTGGTATGTTAAGTAAAGAAATAAATTATTTAATGAAAAAGGAATACTAGAAGTTAATATGATTTCTATCAAATCACATCTGATAATCATGGAATGATTTTCATGTATACCTGCATATAGTGCTATGAACAGCATTTTAGAGATGATAAGATATATACCACTTAGTAATTGTCTGCGTAAGATCATACTTGTATAACCACGTGTATTTTGAGCTGGGACTAGACAACCAAGGTGGCCACAAATCTGAATAAACTTCTTAAGACTGCATTTGGTACACATACCTGTAGTATCTCTGGCGGCCTCTACTAGGATGGGATCTAGCAGTTGGTTGATTATCACAGTGGTTATTTTTGTCATGGTGGTCTTCATCTACTTTATCTGAAATGTGAAGCAGTCATAATACCACGATACCAAGAGGTAAACCTAATATCTGATTTTTTCAGCCTCAAGGATGGGAATCCCAAACATAAATAATAGCATCAGTGAAAATCAAAAAACTGTGCTGAATAGTTTCATACAACTGTGCAGGTTATGTGGTTACTATTGTAAAATAAATGCCTATAACTATGTTTAAAAATTCTGTAGAGTAGCTGCAGTGTCTAGCTTCTTCCACATGGTTATGGTTGCAGTGATGTATATGCTAATAGCTTCTATATCATGGTTTTACACAAATACTTTGAATAAGGCATATAGATGCAGTGGTTTTTCTGGGGGTATAAGTTTGAGGAAGAACATAGAATAACAGGGGTATGGATATTAATTTGAGTAGGTGATGTCAACAGGGAGGACCTAGTTGAGGTCAGGTGCATGCTTTAGAGACAAAGTGTCTCTCTATTGGCATATTGATATTTACCTGATAGTCATGTAAAGCTTATATAGCAATTCCCAGTGATTAAGGTGACTGCAGAGTTCTATTCATGTGTGACATCTTCTTTCAGACAATGTTCTCTTAAATGAGGAGCAAGAACAACTAATTATCTTTATGCTGCAGTATCAGCGTAGGTTCAGCTTTTGACATCTCCTGTTTTTTCTTTTTTTTTTTGAATGAGGTTGTTTTTTTTTATATCTCAGAGATTTAAGTTATTGATGGTAAAGGGTGAGGAAGTTCTTTCCTGTTGGGCATCAATGAAAGCTTCTGGTAGAGTTTTCATCTTTCCTGAAGTGCACTTTCATGACTTGAATGGAGATTCCTGCAAGCATGTAGGCTTAAAATCCTTTAACTCTTTACCCTCAGTGTTCATGGAAATGGGATCCAGACATATTCTAAATATTTGACTGATTATGGAAGGGATTGTATCTCTGCAATCCCCATGGCTAGTCAGAGAGGTGTTCAATATTATGCCCTATGCTAATAATGGGGAATGGCTGCTAGGAGAAGTACTTAAGACTTTGCCTTCCAATTCCTGAGACAGTAAAGTGTCTATCTTCTATGAAAAATGGTTACAGAAAGGTATCATTCATTAAATTGCCACATGGAGACACACATTTTATATTGTGAGAGTCAATTTGTGATTTCATTCTTTTTGAGATTGTTTTGTATTTGATATTTATTTATTTACATTTCAGATGTTATCCCTTTTCCTCAACCCCCTGCTAATCCCCTATTCCATCTCTCCTCCTCCTTTAATACTTTTATATCATTTAAATTATGTGCAAGTCACTTCTATGTTGAGAAAGTAGTAATACAATAGATGCTTACAGTCAAGAACAAGCAAGATAATACACCTAGATAGTCAAAGAACATGCAGTACAATTCTAGTCAATGGAAATATGGGATTAGAAAGTGGTCATCTTCAATATATAAGTTCTCCTCTGATGAGTGGGTCATTAGTGGTTTTGGTAACAATGGAAACTACCTTAATGTCTGAATTATTAAGGGAACACTGTGGGTGTAAGTGAGTGGAATATAACCCCTTGCCAGGTACTGCATCAGTTGAGACTTGAAGACTCAGTGGGCACACACCTGAGACTTTAACAATTTGCTATTCCCTCTCAGTCTCCAGACCTGGAACATGTTAAATGCTCCCCACATTAGGAGACAGGACCTGTACTCAAGTAGACCCAGAATGGAATTCTCATTGCTAACGAGTTACCTAGAGGCCCTGAAGGCTTAGTGAATAAATTTCTATTCCCAAACATTCCTCCCTGAAAAAGGTATTTAATCTATCATCAGATTCTGAGAAGTAGGGTATTCATCCATTTTCTGCCATGATCCATCAATAAACAGTTTAGAACCATGGACTCTCTTTTCATCTATTGGTGCCATGAGGAAACTGGAAAAGGACTCTACCTATAGAGTCTCAACAAATACTCTCATAAAAGGCCCCTCAGCACTTCCAATCTACCTTCGCTAAGCTAAGGACAATCACCAATGAGCAAAGCCAGTTCCTATCCCTAAGCAAAGGATAGAGGTTATCCTCAGTCTGTAGTCCTCTGACTCACTTCTAGGCTCTTCAGTGACTTCCAGTGGTTCCTGTATATCCAGAGACAAGAAACAATAAGGTCTGAAATTTGAAGGCCTGATGACTCCCAAACCAGCCTCAGCTTAATGCCCAATTTCAGACTGCATTTTACTGCCACTCAATCATTGCTCTGGTGCTTTCTACAGACCAACACCCAATGAGAGGCACCTGGGGAAATGCAGTTAAGCACATACTGCATATTTCACCCCCCCCACAGGGCCATGTCCATGGGCTGGAGCAAAGCAATTCCACAATCCAACATGGGGACTTCAGCACTGGCCCCTTATACTCTGTCTCTCTGCTAGGGGCCACTGTGTCAGAATAATGTGATTTCCACTCCCTTCACATTGCTTATCATCTCAATATTCTGGAAAATATCAGTGTCATCAGCCCTTGACTTGATATGCACATATTGATGTGAGCCCTAATTAGGGTCTTTCCCATCCCACAAAGTTAGATACACTGAGACTGGAGTCACACAAAATGAGCTGTTGAACATTTTATTGAGCAAGGTATTAGCAAGCATATGTGGGCATTTGCAGAGGAAGGGGAAAGGGGCAACTGCTTGGGTTTAATTATATATGCTTAGCGGTCAAAGCCACTGCTGACTTTGGTGCTGATAATCTGCAAAGCTTCCATCAAGGCAAGGTCATCCATTGGAGTGATGAGGCAGTGCCAAAGAGGTCTGCATCTTGCACAGTGCCACTTGTCACAAACTTATACACTGTGACAGTTGGAGCTCAGCAGGGCCAAATAATTCTGCCAGGGGACAGAAAGGACCTCAAAAGAGCAGAATTCTCTCTATAAAAGTGAACAAAGAAGGTTGATCAGTGCTGGATAAAGCTAAGAAGAAATCTGAAACCAGAACTGTTAGAGGGTATTTGGCTGGTGAATGTAAAAACAAACCTCTGTCAACTCTAACAACACTCACCCTGATTTAGCATTGTCTGCTGATCTACAAAGTAATGATGTCCACCTGCCATATGACTACTATTTACCTTTTAGAATTACAGGATTTCCCATCTGTTTTTCAAGACATCTCTTTAAGGAACATCATATTACTCTTTCTAGGATCTCAGAATTCAGGACCAGAGCATGCATTCAGTATACAGGACCCTCTCACTTCCACACAGGGTCTTGCAGGGACATGGGACACAGAAATTCTTGAAAGTGTCATAGTACAGAAAGTGGCATTAAGAGGAACTGCAACTGTATACAAATCTACTGTGTCTCTACTGTATCACTATTAGGGTATAGGCTGTCATTGAGTGCAAAGGGCAGCACTGCAGGTCTCATTTCCTTTCAGGGTGGTCTTGGAGATGTAAATGTGTGTACCTAACAGTGAAACCTGTTCCTCCATCCTCCAGGTCAATCAAGCAACACTACTGAGATCTCAGAGTACATAATTCACGTATTAACATAATGAGCAACTCAAATTATTTATGCGTACAGATACTCTCTTCCTCCAGTGCTACATGTACTATCAATACTGGATGGATGTATTCTTATCTAAGTACACTACTCTTACACATACACGCTTCTGTGAAAACCCATTTGTCATTTATGTACATTTTCCCCTTTGCTTAAGTAAAGCTCAGACGCACTTTGATCTACTTATGTGCACAAACACAAACAGACACACACACAAATACACACTTTCTTCCATGTTCACAAATATTGCATGTGTGTACGAATAGGTCCCAAAATGTACTTTCATAAACTCACAAGCTTGTATATCTCTCTACTTGAAGAAAATGTCTCTGGCATGTGTTATATTCATACCTCTTGCTGATCAGGCTGTTCATTTAAGGGACAGTGGGTCAAGTCTTCCTGGGTCTTCAAACATGTTGTTTTGCCTAGGATCACTTTAAAATAATATTTCTGCCCAGCAACTACCTACAGAGAAGTTAAAGATTCACTTTTAACAGTAATCTGAAGTTCACATGAGCTCTTGTATGTTCCAATGAGACAGGACACAGAAAGAATAATGTTTCTAACTTTGGAAAAGTATGTAGCTCTGAGGAGTCTGCTGGCATGGAGGCAATATATAGCTTGTATCAGTAATGCAAGGCTGTTCCGAGGACCATTGATGGCTGGAGGATAACACACAAAACTAACTTGAGGTGAAGCCACAAATGAATAAAAAGTAGCTCTGTTCCAGTAGTGATGTGTGGGAACTCACTATTAAAATTTAGCTGAATGCTCGAGAGACGAGAAAATCCATTCTCTTCTTTTATTCAGACTCATGCCTGCATGGACATTAGGACATTGGATGCTTCACTTAAAGAATGTTTCAATACAAAAGAATACACCCTTATATTGTCTTCACTTTAACTGCAACTGTTAATATGGATATCTTTTGAGTTTGAAACTCTCATCTATGTCTTCCATTTTTAATTAAATTCACTTAGCATTTTTTCCCACAAGGAATCATAGATTCACCCTGACAGAACTCTAGAGATGCAAAAGGTGAGAGCAGACAAAATGTTAAGAACGCTTTGAACCCAGAAGTGAATCTTGTGGATCTTTTGCACTAAGTCTCATATGAGCAGAATGAAAACCATCCACTCATTTTAGTGTACAATGGTCTTTGATTCTCTAATAATTTTCAAATGCAACATAATATGCTTGAATGAAGATGTTTATGTAGGGGTTTCTTTATGTGTAAGGGTTCAGGGTTTCATAGGTGCTATTCCATTATGCAATGAAAGATCTAGAGAACCAAGAAATTAGCATTATGTTGCCAAAAAACAGAACAGGACACAGAAGAAAGATTCAAATAAACACATGACAAGGATCTCAATGACATTTTCTGGTAAACAGCCTCTGTTCTGTTGTGGCTGGAATGTTTGAAAAGAAAAAGGCATGCACATAAGACAGCATACTCTAAAATTTCAAAGGAGTGAAACAGAATTTATAGTAGTCTGAGTAAGCTCACCTACAAGTACTTCCAGAGGACAGAAAATATCTGAGTAAAGGACATAATAAAGGGAAGAATATGTCAATACTGTAAAACAACATCAAATCACTAGTTAAAAGGCAGACCAAATCAGGATCAGAGAGAAGAAGGATGGAGAGAATGGTAGATAGATTAAGGAGATATGTGTGTCCCTCTAGAAAATAAGTCAGGTTCCCTCTATAACGGGTCACATACCTGTGTTTTGACACTCTTCACTTCCACCACTTCACTCAGGTGTATGTCACTGTCTTTTCATTGTACTGGCTGACAGCAAAGTCCAGTGCTTCTTGGGCCCCATCCGCTTCCATACTAGATTCCTCTATGCCACCTACCAGCCTGTTACCTACCACATGGTAATAGCTCAGGTTCAGAACTAAAATTAGGGTTGTTAGAAGTAAGAGTTGAGAATGGAGCAGGTAGGCCATGGTTTTCTTAGAATTGGACTTGGATCCAAGGCTAGATGTGGAACTGCAGTGAGCCTGTTTCAGGCAGTGAGTACAGCCTCCAAATGAATTAGCTTTTATCCTGTACTCTTAGTTTGCATTGGCTCCTTGCCTGCACCACATGATATTTCAACCTTTCCCCTGCTTTGTTTATTTCTGTGCTTTATATTTTCTCTCTTTGCATTGATCCTAAAGGATATAAGATATTCATAGTCTCCTGTCTCTTTCTGAACCACATCCTCCTATTCCTCAAATTTGCATCTCTCTGTATCTCCCCTCTGACTTATTCTCCCACAGTTCCAGGCTATCTCTTCAACTCAACTTTCTCGACAAATTTATTCTTCATTTTTAAAACTATCTTTGTTTACTCTTCTTGCTTAACAGAAGATATCACTGTTCTCTGGCCTTCAAATTCCTACAACATCCAAGTTGAACTCTTAGTGTTTCAGAAACTCTTTGTATTTGGAATCCTAAGAGTGACATATCATATCGTGATTAAGATTCACAATTCCTCACAGAAGGGTGGTATTTCAGGGCATCAAGGACCATTCAGTACTGCTTTTTTTTTTTTTTTTAAGGCAAAACTGCTGAGATAACCTTTAACTTAGACAATGACAGGTTTGTTTCTTTCCACAACTCATTACCACCAGTCATTACATTGAGTACAGGAAGCTCCTTCAAGGTTGCTTCCTGCTTTACACTTTAATTTGTTCAGAGGGACAAATACTCAGGATTAGACAGGAATTGACCATCTCTCCTATGACTTGTGTCTGTTTGACTTTAGAGGAATTAGATATGAAAAAAAGCAACAGGGCTGCAGTGATATTCTAGTCTTTTATGTTTGCCACACCTTCATTATTCTTAAGACAATTGATTGACATCCAGGCTGATCCATTTCCTAGATGTTGTGAATAGAACAGCTATGAGTGTTGAAGAGCCTGAAACTCTCCGGTGATATAGAATACTTATATTTTGATCAGGAATGAAATACTTGGGTAATGTTATAATGTGAATACATATTTTTTTTCTTGTTAAAAATTTAAGTTCTGCTATTTTCAATTAGATGTAAGATTTTATGAGTGTGTTTGTTGTGAATGTGTGTATGTTTGTATTATCTATATGTGGTTATGTGTAGATAAGTACAAGTTATGGAGGAGGCCAGAGGCATTGTTTGCACTAAACTAGTATTATAGAAGATTGACAGCAACTTGACTTCCTTTGTTACTGTGAAATGCACACAAGTCTCGTAGAAGAGCACCATGTTCTTTTGACAGTGACCATCCTAGTATCCATCATAGACAGAGGTAGACAGCAATGGGTGGAGTTGAAATTTGCTGTGGTATAATTTGAATGGATGAGGCACAAGTTGTTTAATACTTACAAATTTTTCCTCTTTCTTTCAATCTTTGCAATTCAATGGAAAACCAAAAGCTGTAGACTTCTGGTATTAGCTCCTGCTGTTAGCAGCAGAGGAATAAGAAAAAATGGGTTGATATTGACTCTTTTTATCTCTCTGGCTCAAGGATTCCTTGCTGGCTAGACAATCAGCTATGTGTATCCCTCTATGAAATAAGTCAGGTTCCCTATATAATGGGTCACATACCTGCGTTTTGACACTCTTCACTTCCACCACTTCACTTCATGTATCATAGAGAAAAGCAAGCAAGCAAGCAAGCAAGCAAGCAAGAAAGAAAGAAATGAAGGAAGGAACGATGAAAAGGAAAGATTCATTCACAAAAGAAAAACACTCACTCACTGAAAATCAAATAGAGAAATGAAGCTCCAATAAAACTTTCCATTTTTTCTTTTAATTTTTAATTAGTTATTTTGTTTATTTAAATTCTAAATGTTGTCCCCCTTCCTAGTTTTTACAGCTGCAAACTCAGCATCACTCCCCTCTCCTCTTATCTCCTCTTTGGGTTTGCCTCCACAGAATCACCCAAACCAGCCTTACCATTCTATCATCCCCCTATGATGCTGCATCAAGCCTCCACAGGACCAAGGACCTCCCATTCTAGTGATGCCAGATAAGGCAATCCTCTGCTAATATGTAGCTGGAGCCATAGATCACAGCATGTATACTCTTTTGTTGATGATTTAGTCACTGAGATTAATGGGGGAAAGGGGGCAGATCGTATGTAATGTTGTTCTTCTTATGGCTTTCCAATCCTCTTCAACTCCTTCAACCCTTCACCTATTACTTTGAGGTTCCTAGGCTCAACGTAATGGTTGTAACTGCATCTATATTAGTCATATGTTGGCAGAGTCTCTCAGGGGACAGTCATACCAGGCTCCTTTCAACAAACTCTTCTTGGCATCAGCAATACTGTCTGTGGTTTGGTGTATGCAGATGTGATGGATCCCTAAGGTGTTCAGTCTCTGGATGTTTTTTGCTTCAGTCTCTACTCCATTTTTTTTGTCCCTGCAGTTCCTTTAGAGGTGAACAAATCTGTGTTAAATATTTTGAGATGGGTGGCTGGCTTCATTTCTCAAACGGAGGACATGCCTATATACTGGAGGTACTCTCTACAGGTTCTATACTCCCATTTGTTGAAATTTCAGCTAAAGTCATCACCATTGGATCCTGGGAGTCCCTTGCTTCCCTGGCATCTGGGATTTTCTAGTGGTCCCCTCCACCAGTTCACTATACCCCACAGCTACATATTTTTATTCAATTTACTGACAGTCTGTACTTCTCTTCTGTCTCTTCCCATTTCTGATCCCGTCCCATTTTTGTTCTTCCCAATCTAATCTCTCTCCCAGACCCCTCACTTCCTCTACCTCCTGTGATTATATTGTAGGCTTAGCCTTTCCTAGATGATTTTTGACAGTTCTAAACTCTAACAAAATTTTCTAGTCCTTCTTTTTTCCTTACCTCTGATTCATGTCAGAAAAATTATATCCATCAAATTAGTTAAGTAAATGGGTGTATTTTTACAACTTTATAATTTGCCTTTTGTCTTTGGTTCTTTCTCTTATACCTTCGGACATATTGACACGTTTCTGTACACTGTTTTTAATAAGAACTGATAGAAAATTAATTCTCAGATTACAGATTAGAATAATACAAGGATAAAGTGGAAGAACTCCATGTTGATTTTCACTTGAGTCAGAGGGGGTTTGCTCCTTTATCACATGACACATATTACAAGTGGTATTGTGTTGTGTTTCATCTGGTTAGTGTAGTAATAAATATTTCCATCATAGAAAAGTGTCCACCTACAACAAATAGGAGAAAAGGAAAGAAACAGAACAACCAAAACATAAACAAACACCAAGGAAACCAGCTACACTCTGAGTGGAACACTCAATGTAACTCATATCACACCAAAAAATCTTTTAAGTATAGAACACCCTGACTAATTGAATTTTAAACCTTGTAGTAAGCGTCAATCCTAAATATAACAGAGTGTTTAAGGTCATGGACCAGTTCAGATTTTGTTCACACATCATTTGAAACAGGCTGTCTCCAGCATGATGAAAATATTTGAAAAATTCAAATCTAATGCTCATGAAGCATTCAGGGTGATTTTCTTTTTCTTTGTTTTTTGATTTTTTTTTTTTTTGCTTTGTCCTACCAAAATACCTTTTCTATGTCTTCTGTGCCAAAGAAAATTATTAATTTTTCCTAAGGCCTTTATCAGCAAGCATGCAGAAATCAGAACTCCATGTGACTGCAGAAATTCAATGTTCAGTTACAGCTTTAGATCTGAACTCTGAGTGGAAAATGGACAGTTTTTGAGTTACACTTGAAGAATATTATGAATGAAATGAAAGAGGAACATCCATTAAGTACATAATATATTTAGGAACCTATATTCACCTGGAAGAGAAAAAAGAAAAAAACACAAAAATGATATGCCAAGACTGTATTACCTCACATCAAATACTCAATATGGGATTTAGTAGTACATGCAATTACATTAAAATTCATTTTTAAGTTTTGAGAATATACTGTATTATTTTCATCCTTTTTTATTTTTATTATTTAAATTTTTAAGCACTGAAAACACATAACATGTCTCTAGAAACTCAGAAGGTATGGTTAGACTGGAAGGAGAATGAAGAGTCTTTCCCCTGAGGACGGTAACAATAGTTGTCAACTTAACTGTTTTTTCACCAAGGAGACATCTCTGGGCTTGTATTTGAGAATGATTCCAGACAACATAAATTTGGGAAGAAGACTCCTTTTGAACATCACATGAACTGGGGTCCCTAAATGAAAATCAAGTTTAATACCTGTTACAAATATGTAGGAGGCCTATGCTTGCTCTTTGGTTGGATGTTCAGTATTTCTGAGTCCTGATGGTCCCATGTTGGTTGGTTTACCTAATAAAATTTCATTTGGGTATCAGCCAACCAGTGACTGCCCAAACTTGAGACCCATCCCATGAGAGAGAGAGCCAAACTCTTAGCATTATTCATGGTACTCTTATATACTTGCAGACAGGAACCTAGCATAAATATCTCCTCAGAGGTTTCATTCATCAGTAATGGAAACAGATGGAGAGACCCAAACAGTAGACTTCTGGAAGAGTGAGGGATAGACTTGAGCAAGCTGGAGGGGTCAGGGATACCAGAAATAGACCTAAAAATGAATATATGAGGCATCTATTAAATCTTGCTTGCTCAATTGTGTATGCTTTTAATGCTGACAAGTTTAGACTTTATTACCCTAAGAAGGCACATCCCTTTGGAAAGCTGATACTCTTGCTTGTTTGACAGTCATTCATTTCCTACAGGCCTTCAAATTTGCTAGAGTATTCTGGGAACCATATCTGTAAGAATTCACAGTTGTGCTCTCCTCTTCTATTAACAAGAAATAATCTGATATTGTATAACACTTCTATTTCTTACATCTTTCAGAACATATAGTGTATTCTCTTATCATTAGGCAGAGAGTTCATATTATACATTACATGCATATATTTTAGAAAACTTCCACAGTGATAATTTTTTCATGAATTTTCAAAGCTATAACTGTAGATCATGTATCCCTATCATTCTTCTCTACTTGCAATCCATGCCATACATCATTGTAACTTCTCTATTTTATTATTTAACATTTTATGTCCTATATTACTTCAATTGTACCTTGTATAAAAACACATTTAAATGTGTGTATGTGCATAGACATAAAATATATGTATATATGTAATAATTAAAGGAAACATGAACATCACTTTATAATTTCACTTAATGTGGTTTATCTATATTTATATGTATATATATATATGCATATATTAATGCATTATTATTCTCATAAATGTTGTTTCATACACAAAACATACATAGTGATAGTGGCTGGTCATGTTCCAGAAGAGATCAGGACATCTCAGAATGTTCCCGCACATTTGAAGACCTGTATGAAATTAATGACTTCCCTTAGAGAATCAGCCTTTGAAAAGGATGTGCCAGTTTGAGATTATGCACTATGAAATATTCAACGGTAAAAACATAAACCAATAAACAAGAGTAAATAGAATCCTCAGGTTGCATACATATAATTAACTACATGATTATAAGTGTTTGTGTGTGTTTTTTCCCATGTATATAGTCATTGTGTGTGTGCGTGTGTGTAAAATTTAAAGAAGAGGCCACAAATACTTTAGAGAGAAGAAGGAACATACCAGAAAAATTACAGGAAGCAGGTAGTTAATAAGAAAAAGATAGTATATAGGTTGAGTTGTGGTGACCCTTTCTCCTCCAGCTTACTCATTTCTATCGGCCCTTGCCCTATGTTTCTTTTACCAAAAGCAATATTTTCATTTTCTTCACTCTACATTTCCTGTCTCTTCACCTGGCCCCTACTGGACCCAAAGTCTGGATTTTTCTCTATTACTTTTTGGAGCACACCTTGTGTAACTTCACCCTTGTTCTGAATCTCCTCTTTGTCTACCCCTTTTCTTACACTTTTACAATTCTAACCTTTCACTACAATTCTTTCACTATACCATGCTAAACAGATTGTCTACTTTTGATCTTTATTAAGTTGATAATCATAGTCTACACAAGTTGTAACTTTTATTTGGGTCTTCAAATGCATATACCTTCTTAGATTAACAATTACTGTATCATAAATACATTCTTCTTATGTTCCTGAGAGGAAGAAACATCCAGGGTCATGGTCTGTGATTGCCCTTTAATAATGGTATTTCAAAGACTCCAGGAGCTCTCAGTTCTGCCCTTTTCTGAGGATCATTTTTGGCAAATATTATGAAACAACCTTTCATTGGGACAATGGTAGGATGTTTTCTTTCCACAACTCATTAGCACCAGTCATTACATCTGGAAAGGAAGCTTCTTGGAAGTTGCTTGATGGGTTCCTCTCTGACTAGCTCAGTTAGTTTTTTGAAAATAGAGTTCAAGTCCATCTGTCCTCTGATGTACTCCTCTTTCATCACAAATGAACTAGAGATGAGAAAAAAAGCAACCAGCCTGGAGAGATAGCTCATAGTTTAATATCAGTATGTTATAATGTCCTATATCAATTAATAATTGATACACTCAATCTTAGATATGCCAATATTCCAGAAGAAGAAGCTCTCTTCTCTCTTAAATTTGTATTAGTATGATATCTTCAAGGAATATGCAAGGATAATAGCAAGTTTAAAAATTTAACATCATCAGCAATTAGGAAACTAAAAACAAAAACCAAATTGAGAGCCAATTTGGACTCAGTTAGGAGGGCTACCATTAAAAAATTTCTTTGGAGAGAAGGTGAAGAATGTGCAACACATAATCGCAGATGTTGTTGTGGTCAAGTATGTTGATTCCTCAGAAACAAAGAAACAGAACTTATTTTTTCCACTACAGACATTTTCCTCATCGAAAGGACTCAGTTTCACTGGAGAAATACATGCCAGTTTTGCTTATAGCTGCTCTGTTCACAATAGCTAGGACATAAATCAGCCTAGATATCTATCACTTGAATAATGGATAATTATGAAGTAAAAAAAATAACAATTGAAATATTATAGTATAATGTCTCCTTAGATGTTACTCTTCTTCCCACTTGCTGAAAATATTATATTACATTTTTAAAGCTAGCCCCAAAGCTCATTCCCTTATTTAGCAATGGACTTATTCCTGAAACAAAATGACAGGGTTGAACAGCCAATAAAAAAGTATTATTCAGCAAGTATCTTTAATCAGGACTTACCACTTATCCAAGCACAGATATGCCACATCTACTTTTCCTTTTCAAAAGCCATTCCTGAAAAACAAAACAAAACAAAAAAACACGTGATTTATTACTTGCTTACAGAGCTCCATTGGAACAATTGGTAAGCACATGATACTTATTACTTGCTTGCCTCTGCTGTTGCTGTTTTTGTGGCTGCTGGTGGTGGTAATTCTGCTGGTATTCCTGCTGCTACTAATGTCTTTGCACACAAACCCCCACACATATACCCCCACTTTCCTCTTGGGTTATTTAATCTCCTTTCTGCTGATAATTTGTTAGGAATGACTCTCTTTCCCTCTCCCTCTTCCTCCCCCTCTCCCTCCCCCTCCCCCCTCCCCCTCCCCTCCCCCTCCCCTCCCCCTCCCCCTCTCCCTCCCCCTCCCCCTCTCCCTCCCCCTCCCCCTCTCCCTCTCCCTCCCTTCCCCATTCATCTTCCTCCCCCACTCTGTGTGTCTGTGTGTGTGTGTGTGTGTGTATGTAATTTTCTGTCTACATTGATCCTAGGGGCCAACCTCCATTGTAGTTGGAATGGGAGATAGGCTGGTCTTTGAGAATCTAAAGTTTCCTGATAGTGAAAATATGTCCCTAAGAGGAGGGAACATGAGAAGAATCCATTCTCCACAGGCCCAGAATTACAGGAGCAAATTGAGATGAGAAAGGTATTAGACTTGTAGTCTAGCCACAAAATAAGAAAAAAGCACAAGACTGCTAATTATGTCAGCTACTCTAGCTGTCCCCATACACTCAAAGTCTTCTGCGACACAGAACTAATATATGTATAATGTATATATTCTCCAACATAGATTTATGGAATAAAAAATTTTAGCCATGCTTATTTCCAAGGACATGCACATAATAATCTTTAATATAACGGGGTGTAAAACACAGATATGAACCCATACAATATTTTGATGAGAAAAGTATATATAATAAACCAGAAATGATTAATAAAACTATGTTCTTGATTGTGCCACAAATGAAGAAGGATCCATACCCTGATGGTTTAAAAACTCTTTTCTTCTTTAGTCAGGGTGAATGCCATTCAAGGGTGATACCAGATTTTTTTTTTTTGTTTATTAAATAAAGTCCCTTCCTTTTCATTTCTCCCAGTAGTCGTTTTTCTAATTATTAACTGGAGATTATTGTTTCTCAAAATATGGTGATAGAAACGTGATTTTTGAAGGATTAAAAAGAAAAACAATCGACAACCAAACAAAATCAAAACAAAAGCACCAAAACAAATGAGAGTGAGAGAGAGGAAAGAGAGAGAGAGAGAGAGAGAGAGAGAGAGAGAGAGAGAGAGAGAAACTTCAAAGCCCAATATAGGAAATAGTCCATGAGAATCTCATCTTTCTTAGAGTTTATATTGTTCATATCTTCTTTGTGTTCCCAGTGTTGACCAAAGAATTCAAACAAGATAGCAGGATAAAATTGCTGTAAAGCAGTGGATACATTTTTGTTTCACAATTACTCCCATTAAGTAAGATTTGATAGCTCTGAGATTTTCTCTGTCTGATATCAGTGCATATTGTAATCTTACTTTACTGGTGCCCACACAGGTGACCAACTTCTCTGCAGAGAACAGAACCACTCCTCTGTAGAATCTAGGAAAAGCAACATTTTGCCTGTCATCAATACTGGGTTACAGGAAAAATAAGATATGATAAAGAAAAAGAAATTCACATAAATACCCAGGTTAATTATCATAGGGATTAAGGAGTTGCAATGCAAGTTACATTAAGTCTTTGTTTGACAGAGAGAATCAGACAGACAAAGAGGAAGAGAAGGAGCAAAGACTAAGTCAGCAAAGGTGTTTTAGAAACTAATAATGTGTATCAAGCCACATATGATATAGAGTAGAGTAAACATAATGTTTACCTGCTCACATTTCTGTGGACCAATATTTCAGTGAACCTTAGCTGGACAGCACATACTGCATTATAAGCATACAGAAATATAGACTGACATTGGTATGTGTTTATATACATATAGACATATACCTGTATACATAACCTGTGCTGAATATTTTCTCTCACTGGACAATATTGCATGTGTTTTTGTGAATGTTATTTTACATGGGGTACATATACCTTAATTTTCAAGTGAATAACTGTAAAAATAAATTATGTAGAAAAAAATTACACGGTCTAGGCTTCTTTCACAAGTATGTAGTTGCGATTCCTTTTGGACTATCAAATTCTGGGTTCAGTTTTTATACAGAGCCTGAGATTCTGACACAAATAGGCAGTGATTTTTTTCTGAGTATGTAATGTTGGATAACCCTGAATCTACAGATTCAAAGAATTTCCCATCAAAACTCCAGACATGGAGTTCAAATCTCCAGACATGGAGAGAGACATACTCAACTTTTTATAATCAAATAACAAAAAGTGCAAGGTTGTAAAACCAATTCTAAACAATAAAAGAACTTCTGGGGGAATCAAACTCTACTACCTAGCAATGGATATACAAACCATATTGAATTGGAACAAACAGAGACAGATCAATCAATGGAACAGAATCAAAATCTCAGCAATACACCCACAAACACATGGGTATTTGAACTTTTTTTTTTTCTTTCAGAGCTGAAGACTGAACCCAGGACCTTGAGCTTGCTAGGCAAGCACTCTACCATTGAGCTAAATCCCCAACCCTGACATTAGACCTATGACAAAAACAAGAAGGTATAAAGTGAGTATTGTTGAATCTCTTTTAAAGGGGAAATGAAATAGATACTATTGATAAATGGAGGGATTGACCAGGAAGGGAGAGGACATGGAGTGGAGACCTAGGTATGGGAGATCAGATAAAGGGAGAGCAGGTGAGAAAGAATAAAGTTTGTAGGAGGCAGTGCAGGTGTGGGTGGAAGGGCATCTCTAGGTTGTACCAGAGACCAGGAGGAAAAGGAAATTGAAGAGTGTCTATGGGAGCCACTCTATCTGAGACTCATAGCAGTGGGATTTATGGATCCTTAAGTGATCACTTCCTGTAACTCAGCAGGATTTCCAGTGGAAGAATAGGAACAGCACCTTACCCCCAAAACATTCAACTCAAATTTTGTCTTACCTACAAAATATGCAGGTATAAATTAAAGCAAAGGTTGTGGGAGTCACCAAGAAATGACTAGCCCAAACTGACACTCCATTTAATGTTCAGGAACAAATCCCTGACTCTATTAATTATACTCTGATATGCTTAAAAACAAGAGCCTAGCATCATGGTCTTATGAGAGGCTACAAAAACTAAGTAACTAAAAATTATATAATGAAAAAAGAATGCCAGAAGATAGATACATCTTGTTTCAAATCATATTTTATAATCAATGGAATGATTAACATGTTTACCTTCATACAGTGATAATAATAGCATTTCAAAGGCACTAGCTAGACACCAGCTATTAAATACCTTTATAGCATCATAGCTGTTTAACAGCCTCTGATGTCAACTAAGCCTAACATCCAAGATTGCCACTCATCTGACCAGACTAAGCCAGATCTCAGCTGGCACACATAAACTGAGCATCTCTGAGCGACCTCTCCTAGGATGACATCCTAGCCAGTGTTTGGTAATTACTGGAGCTGTTTCTCCATGCTAATCATCATCTACTTCATCTGAAAGATGACACAGTCACAAGGCCATCATATCAAGAGGCAAACCTCGTACCCGATTGTGTGACTCTCAAAGGCCATGAATGTCAAACACAGATAATGGCATCAGTGAAAAACATCTAAATTGTGCTGAATATTTTATCTCAACTGTTCAGGTTATGTGGATACTTTTGTAATATACATGCCTAGATATTAATATTTTAACTGACTATGTATAAAAGAAAAACATGTAGACTAGCTGCAGTGTTTTGGCATCTTCCACATATATATAAGTTCAGTGAATATATATATTCTCTGAACATACATATACTAACAGCTTCTACATGAAAGGTTTTATACAGAGATCATAGACTAGGCATGCAGACACAATGGATTTTCCTGAGGGTATCTGTTTGAGAAAGAGCATAGAGTAACAGAGGTTGGATATCAATCTGAGGAGGGAATGTTAACAGGGAGGACATTGTTGAGGTCAGGTGCACGCAGTAGAGAGCAGGTATCTATCTATAGGCAAATTAAAATTTGTCTGGTGATCATGTACAGTTTATTTAGCAATACTCAGTGAAAAGGTGACTCTAGAGTCCAGGTCATGTGTGAGATCTTCTGTCAGAATCTATTCTCTTATATGAGGACCCAGGATCTCTTATTACCCTTATGCTGTCACATCAGCATAGTCTCAGCTTTTGACAGCTCATGTGCACTTGAAAGAGGATTGTGGTGTTTTCTTTTCTTTTTTTTTTTTTTTTTTTTTTTTTTTTGATATTTCAGAGACTTAAATTAAAGATGGTTTAGGTTGAGGATAATTTTTCCTGCTGGGCATCAATGAGAGGTTGTGATGGAGTATTCACCTTTCCTGAAGTGTACTTTTATAACATAAATGGAGATGGCCTCCAAGCATGTGAGATTGAAGCCCATCACCATTTAACCTTCAGTGCTCATGGAAATGGGCTCTGAACACTTTCCAAATACTGGCCTAGTTATGGAAGTGATGCGACTGAGCAGTTCCTCTCATTAGACTGACAGATAGTCAAGTTTGTGCCCTAAGCTGATAATGGACAATAACTGAAAGGATAGCTATACAGATTTTACATTCCAATATCAGAGACAGTAAGATATCCAACTTCTATGAAAAAAGATTCTTACACAGAGAAACAATTCATAAAAATCATCCCTTGGAGACACAGATTTCATATTGTGAAAGTCAATTTGTGACTGTATGTACCTTCAACATTGACCCTGTACATAAAGTCATGCGGTAGACCAGAGCACAGAAGGCTTATGACCATCCTATTATTCCTCTATTCCACCAAGTTTCATGAGCCAAGTATATATGTACTAATATAAATGCTGTTAAGCTCTAGATTATGCCACCCCTTTTTGGATTCTGGCTGGAGATTTGCTAATGAGTATAACACATATACCTGTGTGCTCAAACAAAAATACATCTTCTATCCCTTCCTAAGCATTTTATGATAGAAATAGAATTCAAGAATCACCACATATGAATTCTACAGGAACCTGGCATGAAAAACATGTCATCTCCAATAGATAAATTCTGGTTTGATGGGCAGGTCACCACAATTCTTGGTAGTAATGGCACCCACCTTAGTATCTGACATTTCAAAGTGTGTCCTATGGGTGTAAGTGTGTGGGATGTAAAACCATGCCAGAAACCTTTTGTTAGGTAGAGTGGGTTGAGACAAGGAGAACTGGTGGACACACCAAGACTTAGGGGACACCCTGTTCTCCATCATATCTCAGGCCTGGAACACATGCCATGCTCTCCACATAAGGAGTTATGACCTGTGGTCAAGTAGGCCTAGATAAGGAATCTCCATGATAATGACATACCTAGAGGTCCTGAGGGCTTAGTGAGTTAACATTCCTTCCCAGATTTTCCTCCATGCAAAAAATATTTAATCTCAGGTCAGACTCTGAGAAGGAAGGTATTCTTCCATTTTCTGCTATGAACAGTCAATATACAGGTTAGACCCATGGACTCACTGTTTCATCTACTGTGGACATGAATAACTTGGAAAAGACTTCCTCTTACAGAGATGCAGCTAAATCTCCCTTAAAAGGAGCATATGCACTTCCCGCCTACCTTCCCCAACCTAAGAACCAGTGAGCAAAGCCAGATCTCCTAGCACCTGCCCAAAGCTAGAGGTTGTCCTCAGCCTGTGGGTTCCCTGCCTCCATTCTCGGCCTCCATTGGCGCCTGGATGTCCAAGAGTCTGAGAAGCCCAAGGCTCCAGCATCACTGAAGGTGTGGGGGACCAATAAATTAGCTCTGGCTTTTGAACCCATCTCAGACCTATTTTCCCCACCCCTGAATCAGTGCTAAGTTTTTTTTCCTTCAGCCCCACACTCACTGGGTGGCAGCCTCCAGAAATCCAATCAATCACACCTTGCATCCTGCCTCTCACAGAGGTATAACCTCTGGAGGGTCAAAAGCAGACTCACAAACCTGCATAAGGGTTTTAGCACTGCCACCTTTTGCCCTATATCTCTGTTATTAGGCACTGTGTGAACAAAATTGATTTATACTCCCTTTACATTTTTATAATCTCTACATCCTGGATAATAACAGTTTCATAAGGCCTGGATCTGATATACAAATATGGATGGGATCCCTCATTAGGCTCCTTCCTGTACCACAACTTTAGATACACAGAGACTAGAGTCACAAAAAAGGAGATGTTGGACATATTATTGAGCAAAGCATAAGCAAGAATATGTGGCCAAGGCATGGGAGCATTTGCAAAGGAAGGAGATAGGGGCAGCATCTTGGGTGTAATTGTATATGCTTAGCAGACAAATCCACTACAGAATTTGGTACTGCAATTCATCCATCAAGGCAAGATCATCTCTTTGAATGATGTAGCCTTGCCAAATATGTCTGCATTCTGTCACAGTAAAACTTGACACTAAATTCTATTCTGTGACAGCTGGAAATTCTCAGGTATATACATTTCTCCCATGGGAGAAGCTATACCACTCTTGGGTATATACCTAAAAGATACCCCACCAGGCTGATGTGGTATTTCTCCAACCCAAATAGGACCAGTCAAAGAAGACACAACTCAGTAATTATGAATATATTCTGCAAGCCTAGATTGGGCAGATTCACCACTTCATTACTGGGTTCCCTGGCTATGAGACCTTTATAACTTGAGGGTTTTCCAGACCTTGCATTTGTCCTGCTACCTCCTGCCTCCCAGTCATCCTCTTCCATAGTCCTCCATGATCTTCTCTTACTTCTCTCTCTCTGCTCTCTTCCCACCAATCTTTATTTCTCCACCTCCCCTTCTTCTTCCTAATCACTGGCTCAAGCCTTTAGATTACAAATTAAGATGGGCAGAAGGTTCACTAGAATTTACCTGTGTAATGATTCACTCCTCCTCTGCAGACCTTCACAGGAAAGGGAATTAGCATCAAAATACAAGGCCTGGGATATCCACAACACCAGGTCTCACAGGAGTCCATGTTCTACTATGTTCATAGCAGCCTTATTGTGGTAGCCAGAAGCTGGAAAAAATCCAGATGTTCCACAATGGAAGAATGGATACAGAAAATGTACTTCATTTACACAATGAAACACTACTCTGCTATTAAGAATGAAGACATCATTAGTTTTGCAGGCAAATGCATGGAAGTAGAAAATATCATTCTGAGTGAGGTAACTCAGACCCAAAAGATACAGAATACTGAGAATACAGTAGACAGAACTCAAGGAGGTTAACAAGCCAAAGGGCCCAAGTGAGGAAGACACATTCACACTTGAGGGAGGGAAGATAGCAATCATGGTGGAGGGTGACAGAGGGATGGAGGCAACTGAGTGGGAGAGGGGAAAGTGTGGGGAAATTGGGAACATGATCAGGTATTGGGGGTAGGGAGAAACAGGACTAAATCCATGAGGGTGAGCAGAAAGAATGGAAAAATATAATCTTAGGGGTGTGTGTGTGTGTGTGTGTGTGTGTGTGTGTATTTTGAAAATTTAAAGAAGAGTTCACAAATACTTTAAAGAGTAAACATACCAGAAAAATTACATGAAGGTGGGAGTTTATAATAAAAATATTGTACATAGGTCTAATTGTGGTGGCCTCACCACTCTAGTTTACTCAATTCTATCTGCCTCTGCCCCCTGATTCTTTCACCAAAGACACTCTTTTCCTGTTTCTTCATTCTGAAGTTCCTGTCTCTTCGCCTGGCCACTATGGGTTCAATATCTGGATTTTTTCTCAATTGATTTTTAGTGCAGAGATTTTGTTAACTTCACCCTTGTTCTGAATCTCCTTTCTGTCTACCATTAGATATTGACTATCATTCTTTTTACTCTTTTACAATTATATTCCTAAATTATATAACTGCTTCACTATAACATGTGAGAAAGATAGTCTCTTTTTAAATCTGTACTAAGTTGATAATCATAGTCTATATTAGTTTTAACTTTTATTGGGGCCTTCAAATGTCTATACCCTCTTAGCCTAACAGAAATTCATTCTTGTATCAGAAATTGTATCAGAAATTCATTCTTCTTATGTTCCTGAGAATGTAGAAGCATCTAGGGTCAAGGTCTATAATCCACCATTTAAGGATGGTATTTCAAAGTCTCCAGGACCTTTAAGTTCTGCCCTTTTCTGGGGAATATTTTTTGGCAAATATGAAACAACCATTCATTGAGACAATAATAAGATGTTTTGTTTCCACAACTCATTAGCACCTATCATTCCATCTGGAAAGGAAGCTTCTTGAAAGTTGCGTGATGTGTCCTTCTCTGATTACTTCAGTCAACTTTCTGAAATCAGAGTTAAGATGATCTGTCCTATGATTCATTCCTCTTTCATCTGAAATGAATTAGAGATGAGAAAAAAGCAGCCAGCCTGCAGAGATGTTATAAACAGTGTGTTATACCATTCTATATTAATTAATAATTGATACACTCATTCACATATAAGCCAATATACCAACTTAATCTAGTCAATTAATGTTTGAATATACTTTTAGATATTTCTGAGTTAGCTACAGTCCTATTCATAATATCAATCCCTGAAATTTCATTATTTCATGGTTTTCCATATTATATAATCTTGAAGATTTTATTCTTCAGAGTTTGAAAGATTTTACTATAAAGAGCTTTAGTCCCTCTGCTTTGTTAGCTATGAAAGAAAATTTCTCCTCCTCTTCGCTCCTCCTCCTCCTTCTCCTTGTTGCTCCTCCTCCTCCTCTTCCATCCTTATGAGTTTATGCTATGATTGTATTGTATCTCTGAGTTCCTTCTGTTGTATTCATCAATGTTATATAGTAATGATTCTGAATTTTTTATACTGACTCTAAATCTCTTATTTGCTGAAAGTCATTCTCATTGAACTATTTTCTGGAAAGGTCTTATGGTCTTTATGTGGGATAATATATCTTCTTCAGGCATATAGTATACAGGAATACCTTGTGTTTTCTTACATGGATCTGAAATATATTCTTATTACATTTCTCTTACTAAGACATTGAGCACTATAATGAGTAGGTGTGGAAACAGTGCCTATGATAATTTTTCTGTTTTTAATAGAATTCCTACATTTTTTCCCTTCAGAATCATTTTCTTTAGGGTATGTTCCTTATAGCTTTTATAAAATTTGTATAAAGAGAATGCTATGCATAAGGAATATGCAATGTTTATATGCACATTTTAAAAAGTTAAACGTATTCTGCAATAAAGAAAATGAAAATACAAACCACTTTAAAAGAAAATTTGTATTCAAATATAAGGACTGCCATTATGAAATTGCTCTATAGAGAATGTGAAGAATGGGGAACACAATACAGTTGTTGATGGAACTTTTAATTGGTGTAGTATGTTGATTCCTACAAAAACAAAGAAACAGAACTACCACCACACTCATATTTTCAACTATAGACTACACATCTAAAGGGCATTGTTCCACTGGAGAGATATATTTTCATGTATGTTCATAGCTGCTCTCTTTACAATAGCCAAGACATACATGAGCCTAAATGTCTATCACTTGAATCATGTATAATGATGATGTTGCCAAAATAAATGATGGGAACAATTTTAAAAATGTCCCCATAAAAAGTACTCTTCTCCCACTTGCTAAAAACCATTAGATTACATTTTGTAAGCTAATCCCCAAGTCTCATTCACTTATTTGTCCATGGAATTGTTCCTGAATCAAAACACCAGTACCTAGCAGACAATCAAAATTTATTATTCGTTAAATATTTTTAATTACAATTTACCGCTTTATGCTAGCACAGATCTCCCATATGTACATTGTCTTTAATAATCCACTCCTGCAAAAAAAGTTGATGTAGACTTGGAGGCTCTCCTGTGGCTGCTTTTGTTAAAGCTGCTGCTCCTGGTGGTGGTGGTGGTTGTAGTGGTGGTGTGTGTCGTGCATAGGACAAAAAGGGCTAGCATAATCAGGCTATGTATGCCATTATTGAAGCTTGACAAAATAGAAATACTGACCTCATGCCATGGGTAATTTTATTAGCAGTATCAGTCACATCAACGCTCATCCGAGCAGCATTCTTGAAATTCATAAGCTCACTATGAAAAACTGAAACATCCAGAGAGGTGTTAGAATTATGCCAAATACATTGCAAGTGTCTTTAAACTTTCTCCTAATTATAATGACTACCACTGTAAATTTTAGAGCTAGATGAATCCAATGGTATTTGGCATGACACTAGAGATGGCTTCTTACTCTTAATCTTTGAACCTCCTTCCAGTAATTTGAATAGGATAAAGAGTATCAACCTGTGTTCCAAATACCTAAGTCCTCTTGTATATTCAACACATTAGTAACACTTTTTGCTAAATAAGTAACAAAAGTAGCTGTCTATCTTCTTGTGTCAGAACAATTGCAGAAGCAGTTGTGCTAGCAATTAATGTTATTAAAACTGGTATATCAGCAATAATCAAGCCCACTACCCTCTTGCTTCTGCTTAAAGTCTGACTCACTTCTTCTAGTACTTTCAAGGTTTTTTCAGATGACCAAGTGTCTGTGATACTCAGGGCAATGAAACAAAAGCTAGTTGATAGACCTCCATAACTGTCATGCCAGATTTCAACACACTAACACAATTATAAAGTGTATAATCAATGCAACTTACATTAAATACTGTAGAAGAAAAAGAAATATTTTAATTTAACAAATAAAAGAGCCTTAACACATCTACAAACACTTGTTTGTTCAGATCCTGTCCCAACTTTATCTCTTGCTAACATAACATCATAGAGAACTGCAGCTAACTTCAGGCAGGAATCAAATATTAGGCAATAACAAAGAAGTAATTTCACTAGGAATTTAAATTTTAGGCTAGAACAAGGAAGTAGGCTTCCGACATGAAAATGACTTTGGGCTAGGACAGGGATATAGGCTCAGATACTTTGAGCATTCTGATAAGCCCTTAGAAACAGTGATCATGGGAGTGTTCATGGAACTTTGTTTATTGCCTTGCCTGTTCTTTCACTATTTATGTTTATTTTCTTGCTTGTTCCTTGACTATTTGTATCTATTGTATTGCTAATTCTTCAACCTAGAATTGACCTTAATACTTGCATGTAATTAAAATGGTATAAAAGAAAAAGGAGGATGGGGAATAGGATAAGGGTTTTCTAGGGAGGGGTAAAGGGGAAAGGTAATGACATCTGAAATGTAAATAAATAAAATATCCAAAAAATGAAATAAGGATAACAAGATTTTTAGTATTTGTTTGTGTTAGTAACTTTGCCACCAAATGTTTGACTCTACATATATACTGAAAATAGTTTGATTTCCTTATAACTCTCTCAAAGAAAAAATCTTATACTTATAAATTTGTAAATGAGTTAGTTCTTCTCAGTAATTAATAGTCCCAACCCACACATTTGGTGAAATGCATAGCTAGAGAATCCAGTATAAGAACTCTTTACTGTAACTTGCAGTCCATACACAGTCATGCAAATTTGTATGTACTTCCACCAATAAAAATGAAAACATGGTCACACACACACACACACACACACACACACATACACACAAGTAAACCCAGACACACACACAGAGAAAGACACAGAGAAAGAGAAAGAGGAAGAGATAGAGCAAGACAGAGAGAGACTTAAGTGGTCAGCTCAGGAACTTTGGAAAGGTCATGGGACACTTGTCAGATGGGAGATGTTGATTAGCATTCCTTAGACCACAGGGGAGGGAACATACTTTCACTTTCAAATGGAGAAGGTCCAGAGCATGTAGGCACATTCCACAGGATAGACCAACCCTTGCCACCTACAGACAAGGGAAGTTTATGCCACCTCATTCCCTAAAGATCAATCAGTTTAAAATATCACACTCTTCCAATCACATTGTGCCTAATGGCTGCTACCCTAAGAAACTATAAAAACTGGTGAAATGGGCTGCCCTGGGTCACTGCCTCTCCTTCTGGTGCAGGATGTCCCCAATGCATTGGAACAATAAAATTCCTCTTGCTTTTTGCATAGATTCAAGACTCTGCATGGTTCACTCAAGGGGGTCCCTGAGTACAAGGCTCCCAAGAGTACCTTTGGTTCATTGGCAGGAATCTGACCTACTGTAGAGACCTACTGGAGAGTGGTGATTCAGAGGTCTTTAGCAGGTACTGTGGGTTTTTTTGTCTGTCTCACTGTTTGTCAAAGTCTGTAAGCTTGTCTGAACTTTCTGTTTGCTTGCTAGCATCTTGGGATCTCCAGAGCCCATGGTGTTTGGGATGTTCAAGAGCAATGGCCAGAAGTGCCTCAATGTCATGACTGTGGGGGGCCTGAAAGATGCTTCAGGTCCCCTGGAGGGTGCAGGAGGACCTTGCTCCTATTGGAGCCTGTTAAATTTGGTCCAGTGTAAGTCAACAAAATTGTTTGAACCTGTTAGATTTGGTCTAGGCATAAACTTGCCAAGTCACCTGGTTACTGGATTCTTCTGCCAGCTGTTTTCCTACATCTTGAATGACTCTCAGTGTGTTACATCTTGACCTGGCCATAGCAGGGGTGAGAACTGTCTATATAACCTGGTTTCTGCTCCTGTGGTAGGAGTGAACTGTCTGTATGTTGATTGTCTTTCTGTGTGTCATTGGACTTGGACTGACATTATTTTTGGACTGAATCTACCCCAGTAAACATCCTAGTTAATCACTGGAGGGAAGTTAGAGAAAAAGGAGGAAACTTTTCAGTAGTAAATAAGGGCAAGTTAGTTACTCTCTGCTTCTTTGAATTGCCCACCCTTAGAGTATGGTGGCCACCCATAGGGACCGTCAACTTACAGGTGATCAAAGCAGTAAAGGAAAGAGTCTTTAGGCCAGGATCACTCAGGCATCCAGACCAACTGCCCTATATAGTTACCTGGATGAAGCTAGTGGAGGTTCCCCATTATGGATAAAAGCCTTTCTACCCCAGGAACATCCTTGTAAGTTCTGACTGTCAGGAAAAAGGAAACATGGAAGGAGGTATCCAGACCTGAGAAGAAGTTTATCGTCCAAGACCCTCCCCTTCTGTGTCCCCCTAATCTTGCTCAAAGGGCCCCACCAGCAACAGCACTGGGATCCTCAGCCTATATGAGACCAGGGCCCCCATGCCAATCTTTACCAGAGGGAGGAGAGGGAGGAGATGCCCCAACTTCCTGGTCCTGAGATGGGGACCTGAAGTCTTGAGAGCTACCATCCTTGATACCACAGTTGCTCTCACACCTGTTGAGGGCCTAACCCCCCTCCCCTTTTAGATAACCCCAAGGGGCTGATTAATCTCTCTGGGACTGTTAGTGTTCTTCAGGACCTAAGAGCAAGAGAGGATAATCCAGGAAGCCCGAAAGAATGTCCCCTCAGACATGGGGCCACCATCAATTGACCAGGCTGTGGTCGACAGTTGGTTTATTCTGACTAGATCTGACTGGGACTTTAGTGCAGCAGAAGATAAGGGGCACCTAAAAGCCTACCACCAGAATCCATGAGCAGGTCTCAAGGGGGCCACATGAGGCCCTACCAATTTGACTAAGGCATGTTAGGTTAGGCAAGGATCAAATAAGTTGCCCACAGTGGCCCATGGAGACATTCTGTCTGTACACACTATGACCTTTTTAGACCATGCTAGTAGATATCAGGAAAAAGTTATGAGGCTAGAGAGACTACAGGTTAAGTCATTAAAGGATTTAGTGTAGGTTGCTGAAGTCTACCATAACAGGGAGACAGAGAAAGAGAAAGAGCAGAGAAACAGAAAGAGCAGAGAAAGAAAAAGGAAAGAGTAAAAGAAAGGTGACTGGAAAGAAGTTTACAGAGAATCTTGGCTACAGTATTTAGGGAAAGCAGAAAAGGGAGACTCAAATCAAGGAGAGACAGAAAACTCCTTGAAAAGGGCCAGTGCTCACATTGGAATTAGAGGAGCCACTTGGCCCAAGAGTGCCCTAACAAATGGAAGCTGGGGCAAGAAATCCCAGGCTTTGGAAAAAACATCCCCAAATCGTAAAAGTGTTAGCCCTGGGTGAAGGCAGTGATTGGGTAAATAGAGTTTGGACCTCCCCAGGGTAATCTTGAAAATAGAGGGGAAGCAGATGCAATTCTTGGTGGACACAGAGGCTCAACACTTGGTCTTCCTTCAAGGTGATGGCACCCTTTCCAACAAAAGTTCTTGGTTCCAAGGAGCCAGTGGCACCAAAATGTATCATGGACTATGTGAAGAACAGAGGACCTAGGTATGGGCCAGGTATTCCATACATTTGTGTTCATCCCAGACTGTCCAAACCCTCTGTTGGGGCAAGACTTACTCTCCCAGATGGGGACCCAGGTACACTTCCTGCCCTATGGGCCTCAAATAACTGGTCCAAAAGGAGAACCCATGGGTGGAGAAAAGACCTCTCCTACTGAACCTAGCTGGGAGCTGAAGCAACCTGCTTTATAGATGGGAGCAGTTTTCTCAATGCTGGTCAGGGATGAGCTGGTGCTGCTGTGGTGGATGACACAAATGTCATCTGGGCTGAAACTCTAGATCCCACTCCCCACCATCTACAGGGATAGCAGGTATACCTTTGCCACAGTCAATGTTAGTGGGGCTATATACCAAGAGACAGGACTGCTCACATCAGAGGAAATCTTGGATCTCTTAGATGCCCTGATGAAACTGGCAACTGTGAATACTATTCATTGCCCAGGACACTAGAAGGGAAAAGACTCAGTGGCCTGAGACAATAACCAGGCATATCAAGTGGCTGGAGAAGAGGCTATGCAGGAGCCTATCCCAGTAATGGCCCTGAAAGAGACACTTGCTGGGGAATAAGACTAGATTAAATGATGGCTTCACTTAAAACACATGGAAGAAGAAAGGACTCAGATTGCTAGCCACCCTATGAACTATTACCTAGAGAAGAAAGGGCAATGACACACATAAGAAGGGAGAACTATACTCCCCAGAAAGCAAGCAAAAGACTCATTAGGCCAAATGCACAGATGAACTCATTTGAGAGATAAGCACATCCAACAAGTCAAGGGATCTAAGGTATACATAATGAACCTCGGGCTTTGGGCCAGAGAGATAGTAGAAGAGTGTAAGGTATGCCAGTAAGTAAATGTTTATGTGACCAAGAGTAAACAGGGCAAAATACCTAGGGAGAAAAGCCTAGAGTATATTGGGAGGCCAATGTTGTAGAAGTCAAGCCAGCAAAATATGGATACCCTCTAGTATTTGTAGTTATTATCTTAAAATGGGTTGGTGATTTCCCCACCAAGCAATAAACAGCTACTGTCATAGCCAGGAAGTTATTAGAAAAAAAAAATCTTCTTGAGGTTTCGAGTGCCAAACGTAATTGGATGAGATAAGGTTCTTGCCTTTGTTTCTAAGGTAATTCAGGGATTTGGCGACTAATTGGAAGTTCCATTGTTCATACTGTCCCCAGAGCTCACGGCAAGTAGAGAAAATGAACAGTACCCTAAAAAGAGACCTTAACTAAATTGCTCTTGGAAACTGGCACTGGCTGGGTACCCCTTTTGCTGTTCCTGTTCCAAGCCAAGAACACCTGTCTTGTGTTTAACCCCCACTCCCTTGACCCTGGCTCTTGACACAACCCCCAGAAGTGACTTTTCAGGCTGATAAGGATCTTGTGGCTTGATTGTAAGATTTCTAGATCAGCCACCAGGAATTGTGACCTACGCTTAGTGCCAGGTATAGTGCAGGTACCCCAGAGTACCTGCATTATAAGAAAAGTGGAAAAGTAAAAAAAGTGGAAACCTGCATTATAAGAAAAGTAAGAAAAGTGGAAAGGGCTATTCCTGGTACTGTTGATCCATCCTGACCTCCGTTGAAGTGGATCGAGTAACTGTCTGAGCTCTTGTAACTCAGACCAGCACCTGTACCTGATGCCAACTGGGGATCAGCCAGACACCTGAGCAACCCCCCACAAGCTCAAGGTCACCTGCCAGTATGCAAGACCAAAGAAACCATTAGATGGCTATGGTGTATCTTCTTTCCTGTGCTGAGCCTCAGGACCCCCCACAACCCTACCAAAGTGACTTGACAAGTACTCTCAGCCACGGGAAATGTGGCTTGGTTCACTAAAGTGGAATGCAAGCTTGTACCTTGTGACCAGACCTTGTCTTTGACCTCTGTAAGTTAGCAGCAGACTGTTGAAGTAATAATTTTAAAATGGCGGCATTCAATCTGGCTTTTCTTAATCAGCTGCCATGTTCCCAATTAGCCTAGGCCTGTGACCATGACTGGTGGTGGGAATACCTCCTCTGCTTAGCTCGGGCAGTCTGCTCAGGTGGCCAGAGACACTGGCCCTGCTGCCCACGAGACACCAGCGTGGGAGATGGCTCTGTCAATCTTCCATGCTGTCTCCACAAGGCTGGGTATTGCCCAGACCGTCCTGCCATCCACACGGGCCCAGTAGAAAAATGAGACTCTAATGCTTAAACATTAATCAAAGGCTTTATATGTTTGGTAATGCTCAAAACAATATGTCCATACAATTAGAGGTGTAGCCCAATACTAACCTACATATATCATCTACTTTGACTGCTAGAGATGTGCACATCACTTCCATGTTCCTCTCTCTCTGGTTTCTCTCCCCTAGTTCTCCTCTTCCTTCTCCTCTTCTCTCCTTACTCTTCCTCTTCCTCTCCCTACTCCTCCCATCTTAGCTCCTCCTACATATCACTCTTCCTGTTAATATAAAAAAAAAAAACAACTTTCTCTCAAAATACAACTAGAGCATAACTATACCAATTTGTATCATTAAGGACAAGATAGACCTAACACCCAGTCCATCATTTTGTTGACTGAACAGAACCTCTGTCATCTCTCTTAACTAAAAGACTTAGTTCTGAACCTGGCTTATGTCCTGGCTTCAGAATGAATGTCAGCTGAAAAACATCCTCTCAAATCTTTTCTCTCAAAGTAAATAGCTGGGATTGGCTGAGTCTATAAGTCTTCAACCCCATCAGAAATCTAGAATGACTGAATTAACTGAAATTATGGGAAGCACAAAGCATAGCTTCTAAAACTTAGCCAATTTATAGAGACTGCTGAACACCTGGACAGTCCCTATATGACAAAACATTGGAGTATCAGATCTTCAGCCTTCTGGCCCAGGATCAACTGACAGACCTAGTAACTTAGAATTATTAAGGGCTGATTACTCTGTCTTGGCAGATATAATCAGTCAACTATTTCACAAGTGTGTCCCTTTTCTGGACAGTATTTTGTTTGTAGATGAAAAGAGGCAATTCTTGCCCAGTGGCTGTCTCACCACAAATGAAGTAACTCCAAAGATGCTCCATTTCTTCTTAGAATCCAAGACAGGAAAGCTGTCAGGAGTAGACAGGTCTCTAATCAAAATGAATTTTAATACAGAAATGTTTGTAACATCAATTCTGTGGACTTCTGATGTTTTGAAAACCAACTATCCATGTAAAGCATTCAGGACTGTTGTCCATTAACTCCTTTCAGCTATTTCTAATTAAAATATAGAAAACACCCTAACAATAAACTCGGAGCCATGAATTTGCTATAGGCCCTTAATGCACAGTCTAACCATCTCAAATCAGTTTAAAAAAATTAAAGGACTGTGTCTAAGCCTTGTACCCACTAATTTTGACTTAATAGAAGAAGATATACCAATGAAACCCTTGAATTTGAAATAAAAATATGTTTTGTACCATTTAAGAAATTATAATTTCAGCTTAATGACAATTATACAGATTTCTACCTATAGATTATGCTATACAATCAATCCTAGCTATTCCTCCTGTACCAACAAACCACTATTTCCTAGAAAGACAGCCCAATATTCCACCTCAGTCCCATGCCCGGGAATAGGGGTGCCGACTCTTCATTAACTTTCAGCTGAATTGAGCATTGAGATATAGAAGAGGGCAGGAGGTAGTAATGATAAGCCTGAAGACATCAAGCTTCACTGCATCTAGCTGAAATTCAGACATCAGAGGTTGGACAGGTCTGCTCAGCTTGCTTGATGAGAGATACACCAAGCTGTGTATCTGCAATATACAATCTCAAACAATTTAGTTCAAGATTTTTTTGTTTGAACTCTGGAATCTATCTTTGCGGCTGCTGCTGTCATGTCTAATCCATTATTCTGGGAGGTAGAAAATCTTATTGTCTCTTCTGAAAACACCGACAAAACTTTTCCAAAACAGAATATTTTTGAGCCAGTAAGTAGAAAAACCTTTATCTTGACCTCTTTTCCAGAGAAAAATATAACCACAAAGCTGAAAACCACACCCATCTTGAAAATAAAATCAATTTAATAACTAAAATACTGTATGTGCCTATTCTTAAGCCTTTTCTATTTTGTCAAGCAGGAAGTGAACTCAGAATTCCCATGGGGCTCACATTCAACAGAACCTGAGTCCCTGTGATGCAATATAACTTTATATCATCTGAATACACTTGATTTACACTATCTTTCTGCTTGGCTCTCTGCCAGAACAGTCTCTATTTATACACTGTACTCTCTACTCTAGAGTCAGTGACAATTTTCCCTATCTTAACTAAAGTACTGTATGTGCCTATTAGGCTTTTCCTATTTTGCCAAGCAGAAAATGAAACCAAAATTCCCATGGGCCCACATTAGTCAGAACCCAAGTCTCCTATGAGTCAATATAACTTTATAGCATCTGAATACATCTGACTAACACTAACTTTCTTTTTGGCATTCTTCCTAGAATAGATTTTTATTTATACCATCTGTCTTTTTGGCTCTGTACTCCAGAGTAGCTTCCACTCATACACTGTACTCTTTACTCTAGAGCCAGTGAAAATTATTCCTATCTAAGTTCCAAACTGCAGGCGATAATTCCCACATGATTTGGATAAATCTGTTTATAAATCTTTCCTAAAAGCAAATAATCCCTATATTTTAACTTTATACTTAAATCAGTAACTGCTCCACAACAGAAGCTTATTTATTTGGCTCTTTTGACTCAGAGCAGCCTTTATTTATACACTGTACTCTCTACTTGGTTCCTGTGACAATTATTCCTATCTAATTTCTGAACCACAGGAGAAATTTCCAATGTGAATTGAACAAATCTGTTTATAAATACTTTTCTAAAAGCAAATAATCCCTGTATTTTAACTTTATACTTAAATCAGTAACTGCTTCACAAAAGATGCTTATTTATTTTAGCTCTCTTGACTAAAATGTATACCTGTCTGTCTGTGGTTCTGTGCCTAGAGCCACAAACAATTTTTCTCTACTTATCTTTCTTCCAAGCCACAGACGAGATTCCCCACATGAATTGGACAAAACTGTTTCTAAATCTATCTTAAAAACAAATAATCTCAATTTTAATTCACAGACACTGTACTATCTACTCTAGAGTCAGCTACTTTCTTCTTTTCCTAACAAAGAGCAACCTGTATTTCCCCACAGCAAGGGAGCTCAGCTGAAGTTTTTTTTGTTCAGGATTCCTGAGCTAGGAGTCACGTGACTCCTATCAGTGCTAATCACTCACTTACTTTGTTTTTTTAAAAAAATATAAAAATATAATGTTTACTCTCAGGTAAATAGATTTAAGTGTCTAGTGATTTGGGCTTCACGTAGGGCACCACTTGTTGATGTAATAATTTAAAAATGGCAGCATTCTATCTGGTTTTGCTTAATCAGCCACCATGTTCCCAACTAGCTTAGGTGTGCAGCCATGAGCAGCAGTGGGCATATTGCCTCTGCTCAGCTAGGGCAGTCTGCTCAGGCAGCCAGAGACACCAGCCCTGCCACCGACAAGACACCAGCATGGGACATGGCTCTGTCAATCTTCCATGCTGTCTCCACAAGGCTGAACATCGCCCAGACCATCCCATCATCCATGAGGGCCTGGTAGGAAAATGAGACTTTAATGTTTAAAAATTAATCAAAGGCTTTATATGTTTGATAATGCTCACTAACAATATGCCCATACAATTAGAGGTGTAACCCAATACCCAACCCAACCTAGATACACCAACTACCTTTGACTGCTAGAGACACACGAACATCTGCTTCTATGTTCCCTCTCTCTGGTCTCTTTCCCCTAGCTCCTCCTATTACTTCTCCTCTTCCTCTCCTTACTCCTCCTTTCTTCTCCTTACTCCTCCCACCTTAGCTCCTCCTACAGCAGTCCTTAACTCCTGGAATATCCCTACCGTAGAGACATAGGTGCAGGGATTACCCAAATGTTGGGGATGAGGGACTTTCAAATCTAAACTATGTCCCCAAAGCAGCTTTAGAGGATGTGCTTAGGGAAACCCAAATTGAAGTGTCCTGCAAGAAACCCCATATATGTGTGCCCCAGAGAGAGCCGCAGCGACAATAGGATGTGTGTACACGCTTCTTTAGTGCTACCCAAGGGTAGAAAATGGACACTCGGGACCATCAGGGTGAAACATATTTAGATTCAATGCAAAGGTACAGAAGGACTACCAGAGAGGGAGAAGCCAAGATGGTTTGAGTCTTGGGTTTAAAAACTAACTCCTCTTGGTTTACTACCTTGATTTCCACATGGTTAGAACCCTGATAATTTTTTTCCTACCTCTAACCTGTGGGTGGGGAAGGCCCAGAACACATAGACACATTCTGCATGACAGACCAACCCTTGCCACCTACAGACAAGGAAAGTCCTTGCCACCTCATTCCTAAAGACCAATCAGTTTAAAAGTCACACTGTTCTGCCAATTCTATTGTACCTAGCCACTCTTTCTCTAGTCTACCCTTTAAACTGTATAAAAACTGACCAAATGAGCTACCTAAGGTTGCCACTCCACAATCAGTGTAGGACAATCCAATGTGTTGTATCATTAAAATTCTTCTTGCTTTTGTACTCAGGGGTCTCTGGTAAGCTACGGCTCACAAGAGTCTTACAAGACAGAGAGATAGAGAGAAAGAAAGAGAAAAACACAAACATGTACAAAGGGAGAATCATATAAACAACGACAAAAAAAGTATTTTAGAAGCTAAAGCTATGTATCAAGCCTCTTATGATACTTGAGAGAGTGAACATTCTCTACTTGCTCACAATTCTGTGGATCAGCAAGTCACTGAGGCTTAGCTTCACAGCACATACTGGATAACCTCATATGGTCAGAAACGTATGATAGTTGCTACTGTGAAATGAGAGTAGATATCCAGGTATAGTTATTAATTTCTCCAGACTGAGTAAGACTTCAGCAAGCCTTTGTACTTGGAGCATCTCAGGGGATTTTTTTTAAATATAGCAGCCTGGATATGGTTGAATAAAACAGGGGCTGAATTTGTTTTGAAAATTATAAACTTACTTCATCAAAGAGGTGAAACAGTCACAAGCTACACTAAGTGGAGAGGAAAACACAATCCACACACCCATAACTCTCAAGACAAGGAATGCCAAGCAATTTGGAGAGGAGCTTATAAGCATACAGAAATAGATAATGACATGGATATGTCATTACTATTCTTAGAATCAGAGCCACATCCAATAATATCTGACTTTTTTAGAGGGTACCAAGAGTTTAAGTGTATGGGACTTAAAACCATGCCAGGATGATTGGTTGGTAGAGCAGGTGAAGTTCTGTAGCCTAGGTGGACATACATCTGAGACTTAGTCAACTCCCTACTCCTTACAAGACTGTTGGTCAGGAACACTTGCCATGTCCCCATATTAAGAGAGGATGTCAGCAGTGATTAAGTAGGCCCAGAATACATATCTCCATGCTAATGAAGTACCTAAAGGCACTTTGGGTTTAGTGAGTAAACTTCCCTTCCTAGGCATTCCTCCCTGTATAAGGTATGTAAACCCTAGTCAAAACCTTAGAAAAAGGGTATTCATACATTTTCTGCTAAGAACCCTTACGAAATAGTTTAGAACCATGAACAGTCAGTTTCATCTACTGATACCAAGGGGAATGTGGAAAAGAACTCTGCCTAAAGAGCCTCAGCTAAACCTCCTATAGAAGGCCGACAAGTGCTTATAGCCTACCTCCCCAAAGCTATGGAAAATCATCAATGGGTAAAGCCAGAACTCCCAGCCCCTACCCAAGGCTAGAGGCTGTCTGGAACCTGTTGGTCATATGACTCAATTATCAGTTCTTCAATGACTCCCAGTGGTGCCTGGGTAATGAAGGACCTGAGAACGAAATGACTTGACTTCCTTGTTGGCCAGGAGACCCAGGAATCATTTCCAGCTTTCTTTCTCATCTCAGATTGAATTTTCCCAAACCCAAAGTGCTTGAGTGCTTCCTTGTAGCCCAGCACCCACCCAGTGGCAGCCTAGGGAAACACAGTTAAACATTCCTTGCATCTCTTGCTGACCCTGGGTCAGTACACAGCTTTTGGTACAATGTGATTCCAAAAACCAATGTAAGGACATCAGTACAGCTCCCTATTACCCTGTCTCTCTGCTAGAAGCCACTGTGTCACCAAAATTGATTTTCACTCCCTTCACATTCCTTATCACCTGTACATTCTGGATAATAACCATGTCATAAGGCCTTGACCTGATATACTCATATGGATATGAGCACTTATTAGGCTCTTTCCCATCCTACAACTTTAGACACACTGAGACTGGAGTCACACAAAATGAGCTTTTGTACATTTTATTGAGCAAGGAATGGGGAAGCATATGTGGGCAATGCACTGGAGCATTTTCAAAGTAAGGAGAAAAGGGCAGCTGCTTAAGTGTAATGCTATATTCTTAGCAGTTTAATCAACTACTGATTTTGCTGCTTGTAATCTGAATCAAGTCAGAATCATTCCTTTGAGTGACGAGGCAGTGCCAGAGAGGTCTGCATCCTGAACAGAACCACTTAACACAAACTTAGATTCTGTGGCAGCTCCAGCTCACCAGGACCATACAATTATCCAAAGGGGAAAATGGACTTCAAAGAGCAGAATTCATACTATAAAAGGAAACCAAAAAGGTTGATCAGTGCTGAATAAAGTTAAAAGAAAATTTGAAACTAATACTGTTTGAGGGAAGTAGGACTGGTGAAAATAAAGACAAAGTTCTGTCAACTCTAACAACACTTAACCTGATTAAGCAGTGTCTGCTAATCTACAACATAATGATGTCCATTTGTCATGTGACATCTGTCTACCTTTAAGGTTCACAGGTTTCTCATTTTCTTGTCAATACATCCCTTTAAGGTACAGCCCATGATTCATTCCAAAGTCTCAGAAGTCAGCACAGTAGCATACATTCAGTAGCCCAGACTCTGACTCCCAGGGTCCAATGCGTGTCATTGGCCACAGGCATTCCTGAAAGCTTCAGAGTAGAGAAAGTGGCATGAATAGGAATTGCCAATGTACAAAGTCACTATATCTACAGTGAATCACTATCAGGGATAGGCTGGCATTGAGTGTGAAGAGCAGCACCGAAGGTCTCATTTCCTTTCATGCTTGTCTGGATAGCAGAACTGCTTGTGTATAAATCTCTCTTCCCAACAATAAAACCTGTTGCTGCCTCCTCCAGTCCAAACAAGAAATACCCCAGTGCTCTCACAGTACATTATCCACACTTTAACCTACTGGGCAACTTAAATTATTAATGTGTACAGATGTACTATTCACCCAGTGCTAAATATACTCTCAATATTTCTTAGACATATTCTTAACTAAGTATACTTAGACATACACAGTACTTTTAATACCCATGTGTAACTTGCATACCTTCCCTCGTTTGCCAAGGAAAGTCCCATCTACTTATCTTATCTACTTGTATGCATACACATACACACACACACAAACACACATACACATTCACACACAAACACATTCACCCACATATATACACACAAAAATACACTCGTACACACACATGCAAACCCACTAGTCCTTCCATGATTGCAAATACTGCATATATGTGTGATATGTTCCTAAATGTACTTTCACACACCCATATGTTTCTACATCCCTCTATTTGCACAATATGTCTCTGCAAAATGCTATGTTCATACATCATGCTGATCAGTATGTTCATTTAGGGAGCACTTGGTCAAGTCATCCTGGGTCTTCATATGTGTGGTTTTGCCTAGGGTCATGTCTAATGAGAAGTACTTTCCACTCACCATCTAAGGAGAAGATAATACTTTACTTTTAACATTAGACTGAACTTCACATGGGCTCTTTTACATTCCAGTAAGAAAGATGGGAGATTGAAAGCACAGCGTTCCTAATACTTTGGAAAAATAGGTAGCTCAGAGTAGTAAGCCAAGATGGAGGCAATAACACTTTTGTATTCAGCAATGCAAGGCTACTCAGAGGACCAGTGTTTTCTGGAGGCTGAATCACAGACTAATTAGATGGTGGAGCATGCAAATGAGGAAGTGTGTCCTACATTTTTAATTAAACATATTTAGTTTTTTTTTTTCCCAGAAGGAATTCTACACTCACCCTGTTAGAAACTGTAGAGAAACAAATGGTGAGAGCAGAGAAAGATATGAGAACACTGTGAACCCACATGTGAATTCCATGCATCTTCAAGTTTTAAGCTTCATATCAATGAAATGATATTCACCCACTGTATTGAGTGTGCAATGGTCTAAGCTTCTATAATAGATTACTTATAAAACATGATATGCCTGACTGAAGATGGTTGTGCAGGAATTTCTTTTTCTGTAAGGGTCAGATTTTCAGAAGTGCTAGTCCATTATGCAAAGAAATGTCTGAAGAACCAAAAAATTTAACATCATGTTGACAATAAATGGAGAACAGGATATAGAAAAATGATTCAGAAAAATACATGAGGTAAAACAAGTGTCTCAATGACTTTTTCTTTTTTATTGGATATTTTATTTATTTACAATACAGATGTCAACACCTTTCCCCATTTCCCCTTCCTAGAACCCCCTATCCCATCTCCCTCCTCCTTTATGCATTTATAACATTTTGATTATATGCATGAATTAAGGTCAGTTCTCGATTGAGGGTATAGCAATACAGTAGTTGTAAATAGTCAAGGAAGAAGCAATACAATGAACACAAATAGTCAAAGAAAAAGCAAGGCCTTAAACCCAATTACATGAACACTCCTGTGATCACTGTTTCAAAGGGATTATCAGTATCTGAGTCGACTTCTCTGTCCTAGCCAAAGGTCCTTTTCATGTCTGAAGCCTACTTCCTTGTTCCACCCTAAAATTTAGATTCCTGTCTGAAATTACTTCTTTGATCTAGCCTAAGATTTAGATTCCTACCTGAAATTACTTGTTTGTTCTAGCCTAATGTTAGATTTCCGCCTGAAGCCTATGTCCTTGTCTTGGCCAATGTCATATTCCTGCCAAGCGGCACATTTCCTTGTCAGATTATTCCCAGGCAGCCCCAAAAGCTCTCCGCCTCTCCCCCTTTTTTATTTCATAAACAAGACTGAGCCTGTCTTAGGTCATTCTGACAAGAATGCCTTCCTTACCTAACATCACGGAATACACATTATCAAAAGCAAGGCACTTTTGTCTTAGTTTGGTAAGGCTCTGTGCAGAATCTAACACATCCCTGCTTGCCAGGCTGTTAATTTAATAACTCTGTCTGGGGGTCCATGTTAAGGTTCAAGCCATGTATTTGGCTTCCAACATGTTGATGTTGTTGAAGAAAAGCTTTAACACAATGGGCAGGAATAAAAGTATTCCCAGGACAAAATGGGCTAGCATGATCAAGCTATGTATGCCATTTTTGAAGCTTGACCAAAATAGAAATCCTGACCTCAGGTCATGGGTAATTTTATCTGCTGTCTACCACATCAATTCTTAGCAGTGCAGCATTCTTGAAATTCATAAGCTCCCTAAGTATCATTAAAACATCTGAGAGGTGTTAGAATTATGCAAAATACACTGCAAGAGTCATTAAACTTCTTTCTAATTATAATGACTACCATTGTAAATTGTAAACCAACAAGAATCCAATAGTATTTGGTATGACACTCAACATGGCTTCTTACCCTCATATTCTGAACTTCCTTCCTGTAATTTGAATAGGATAAAGAACATGAATCCTTTCCTTCAAATGCCCATCTAAACTCTCTGGTATATCCAACACATTAGTAATACTTTTAGGTAAATGATTAGCAAAAGTAGCTGTCTTAACTTCTTGTGTCAAAGCAATTGCAGAAGCAGTGGTGCTAGCAATTAGTAAAATTAAAGCTGTTATACCAGCAATAATCAAGCCCACTACCCTCTTGCTTCTGCATAAATCCTGACTCTTTTTTTTTTTTCTTTTTTTTTTTTTCTTCTTCTTAATTTTTATTTTCAGCAAATCAAAAAAATTTAAAAGCATTCAAACAGAATAAAATGAAAGAAACAAACAAGCAAAATACCAAGGGTCAGATATACTTATACAAGAATTCTATAGAGCCTTCAAACAAGCAATACTTTTTGAGTTATGTTTAAAAAAATTCAGAACCACAATAAGCTCCTTCACAAAGCAAATAATATTGAAATAGTGACATCAATTGTAAACCCAACAAAAATATATAAATTATAGTCCAGTATCCCTCATGAATATACATACAAAAATTCTCAATGAAGTAGTTGCAAACTGAATACAAGAGATATAAAAAAAATATTATTCCATGAGTAACTGAACAACTGTTTTTTTTTAGAAGACCGCACTCCATATACAGGCTGCATGTTTTGGGATAGCCCCCACTCCAGATGTTTGAGACCTACATGAAAACCAAGCTGCACATTTACAACATATGTGCAGGGAGGTCTAGGTTCAGCCCATGGAGGTAGATCTGTGTAGACTAGGTATGCTCCACGGTTGGTGATTCAGTCTCTGAGAGCTCCAAGGGTTCAGGTTCGTTTACTCTGTTGATCTTCCTGTGCAGTTCCTAACTCCTTAGGGCCCACAATCCTTCCCCCTATTCTTCTATAAGAGTCCTCAAGCTCCACCCACTGTTTGGCTCTGTTGTCTGTATCTGTCTGAGTCAGCTGCTGGTTAGAGCCTCTCAGAGGACAGCTTGCCCCTGTCTGTTTCTCAGGCTGGAGGTTTAGATCCTGGGAGCTCTGGTTGAATCTTTTGATACTCGTTCTAAAAAGGACAAAAGCACCCTCACTTTGGTCTTCCTCCTTCTTCTTGAGTTTCATGAGGTTTATGCGTTGCATCTTAGGTATTGTGTGTTTTGGGGCTAATATCCACTTATCAGTGAGTGCATACCATGTGTGTTCTTTTGTGATTGGGTCATCTCACTCGGATGATATTTTCTAGCTCCATCCATTTGTCTACGAATTTCATGAGCTCATTATTTTTAATGGCTGAGTAGTACTCCATTGTGTAAATGTACCACATTTTCTGTATCCATTCTTCTGTTGAAGGACATCTGGGTTCTTTCCAGCTTCTGGCTATTTATAAATAAAGCTGCTATGAACATAGTGGAGCATGTGGCCCTGTTGTATGTTGAAATATCTTCTGGGTATATACCCAGGAGGGGTATAGCTGGGTCCTCAGGTAACACCATGTTCAATTTTCTGAGGTATCGCCAGACTGCTTTCCATAGTGGTTGTACCAGCTTGCAATCCTCAGAGCACTAAAATAAAAGCTGGTTGATAGACTTCCATAACTGACATGGCAGATTTCAAAACACAACACAAGTAGAAGGTGTACAATCAATGCAACTTACAGTAAATACTGTAGAAAAACAAATGTATTTTTAACTTGACAATCATTAGAGACTTAAGAAATGTGCTAACACCAGTTTGAAATCAGATTCTGCCCCAACTTTATCTCTTGCTAACATAAAATCATAGAGAACTGCAGCTAATTTCCATATATGTTTCTAAAAATGTCCAGAGCCAGAATTCCCATTGAAGACTGTTATTTCCAATATTGGATTGATTTCTAGACTAGTCCATGATTGAGTCTGAATAACCAGTCACATTTAATAACAACACAAGAGACATTATAATATTCTTTGATTCTCTGTTCCACAAGGTCTAAAGAACTTGAGGCAAGGCAGCTTGTCCCATCAGGGGTATAGGTAAGCAATGGTGGGTTAGGAACTTATGTTCAATACAGCTTCACAGTCACCATTTTCAGGGTACTCAGCAAGCTGACAGGTCAGCATCATTGTTTGTGGTGGCATCAGCATGAATCACCTATGGCTGTGGTGGCCACCATGCTCCTTCATCATCCTGCAGAAAAAACATGAACATGCCCTCTTCACCATATTTAATACCTGATCATAATCATGCCTTATGCTGGTAAGTGGATCCTTCCCTTTTACCTATGTATAATTATGCCTAGTTGTAGAGATCCATAAACACTCAGCAGAAAGTTTCTTGGCATCCAAAAAAAAAAAAAAAAAACCATTAAAATAAGAAATAAAAGAACATGATTTAAATAAATTTGTGGTATACAGAGGTATATTTCCCCTTTTTATTTTATGAAAATATTATTTTAAAGTTCCATGGGCCCATTCCACAGTCTCTTGTCCTTGACAATTATAAGGAATCCCCATAATATGGGTCATGTGTTATGTTAAATTGCTGCTAAAGAGTCTCATATGTTCAACTGCCATAGCCAGTTCCATTATTGTTTGTTTGTTTGTTTGTTTTCTTTTTTATTAGTGGGTACATTATTTATGTACATTTCAGTTGTTATCCCCTTTCCAAATTCCCTACCCCAGAAACCCCTTAACCCATCCTCCCTTTTCCTATTTCTATGAGGGTGTGTCCCCACCCACCCACCCACTCCCACCTTCCCTCCCTCAAATATCCCCTCACTGGGGCATCCAGCCTTCAAGAGACCAAGGCCCTCCTTTCTCACTGATGCCTAACAAGTCCGTCCTCCTCTACAAATACAGATAGATACATGGGTTCCTCCATGTGTGTTCCCAGGCTAGATCTTTAGACCCAGGGAGTTTTGGAATGTTGGTATCATCACACGCCCCACGGGGACACAAGCTCCTTCAACTCCTTCTGTCTTCTTTCTAACTCCTCCACTGGGAATCCTGTGGCAGTTTCATGGTTAGCTGTGTGCATCTGCCTCTATATATGTCAGGCTCTTGAAGGACCTCTCAGGAGACAGGTATATCAGGCTACTGTCAGCATGCACTTCCAGACATCCACAACAGTGTTTGCATATGGTGATTGCATCTGGGAGGGATCTCCAGATGGGACAGACTATGGATGGTCTCTCCTCCAGTTTCTGACCCACACATTGTCTCATATTTGGTCCTTTGAGTATTTTGTTACTCCTTCTAAGAAGGACTAAAACACCCATACATTAGTCTTTCTTTTTGGGGGGCTTTGTGAGTTATGTCTTAGCTATTGTGAGATTTTGGGCTAATATCCACTTATCAATGAGTGAATACCATGTGTGTTCATTTGTGATTGGGTTACCTCACTCAGGATGGTATTTTCTTGTTCCATCCATTTGCCTAAGAATTTCATGAATTCATTGTTTTTAATAGCTGAGTAGTACTCCATTGTGTACCACATTTTCTGTATCCATTTCTCTGTTGAAAGACTTCTGGGTTCTTTCCACCTTCTGGCTATTATAAATAAGGCTACCATGAATATTATGGAGCATATATCCTTCTTATATGTTGTAGCATCATTTGGGTATATGCCAGGAGTGGTAGAGATGGATCCACAGGTAATATTATGTCCAATTTTCGGAGGAACTGCCAGGCTGATTTCCAGAGTGGTTATATAAACTTACAATCCCACCAACAATGAAGGAGTGTTCCTCCTTTCTCCAACTCCTTTCCACCATCTGCTCTCCTCTGAGTTTTTAATCTTAGCCATTCTGACTGGTATGAGGTGGAATCTCAGGGTTGTTTTGATTTGCATTTCCTTGATGACTAAATATGTTGAACATTTCTTTATGTGCTTCACGGCCATTCAATATTCCTCAGTTGAAAATTCTTTGTTGGAGCTGTGTACACCATTTTTAATAGGATTATTTAATTGTCTAGAGTCTAATTTCTTGAGTTTTTTGTAAATGTTGGATATTAGCCGTCTATCAGATGTAGGATTGGTAAAGATCTTTTCCCAATATGTGGGTGGTCATTTTGTCTTATTGAGAGTTTCACTTGCCTTACCGAAGCTTTGCCATTTTATGAGGTACCATTTGTCAATTCTTGATCTTAGAGCATAAGTCATTGGTGTCCTGTTCAGGAACTTTTACCCTGTGCACATGTGTTTCAGACTCTTCCCCACTTCTACTTCTATTTATTTCCTCAGTTTCTGTTGTTATATCTCCCTTTTCAGTTCTGATTTTATTAATTTGGATACTGTCTCTGTGCCCTCTGGTTAGTCTCACTAACGGTTTATCTATCTTGTTGATTTTCTCAAAGAACCAGCTCTTCGTTTTGTTGATTCTTTGTATAGTTCTTTTTGTTCCTACTTGGTTGATTTCAGCCCTGAGTTTCATTATTTCCTGCCATCTAATCCTCTTGGGTATATTTGCTTCTTTTTGTTCTAGAGCTTTCAGGTGTGCTGTCAAGCTGCTAGTGTATGCTCTCTCCAATTTCTTTTTGTAGGCACTCAAAGCTATGAGTCTTTCTCTGAGCACTGCTTTCATTGTGTCCCCACAAGATTTGGTATGATGTGTCCTCATTTTCATTAAATTCTTAAAGTCTTTAATTTCTTCCCTTGTCAGGGTCAGCCCTGCTTATACAATGAAGGCCTAAAATCAGCAACAAGCCTGACATACACCAAGTCTTGGGTCTCTGTGGAAAAACACTGAAACAGATAGCTAAAAGCTATTGTAAACAAGCAGCTTTGGTGGAGGGCTGCCAAGACTGAGTAGTCATAGACCTTGTAGATAGGTAACCTTGGTGGATAGTACCAACTTAGATAAAGACAAGTGAATCATAGGCAGAGTCATAGAGGTCTGTCTCCTGAACCTTCACCCAGCTGACACTCTGTTCTGGAAGATTTCTGTACTCCCTCTAAACGCCTATGCTCCTGCGTCATCCCCTTCCCCACATGCTGTCTTTTGTGTATATAACCTGTGTGTAAAAAAGTAAAATCTGTGGTCTAATTAGCCTATAGACAGGCCGTGATCCTTGTGTTCCTCATTTCTCTTCATCCTCTGTTAGGTGATCTCCCCGGACCCTGTTTAATATCTCGCAGGACAGGACATTGTGGGGCCCAGCATTTGTGGGGCTTGAAGACGAGACGTTCCACCTCCCAACGTTCAGGGGATTGTGGAAATTGCAGGGGAAAAGGAAAACTGGCTCTTTAAAGAAAGGGGGGTAGGGCTACCAAGTTTTTTCAGGAATTTGAAAAATAACTTCTGGGGGGGCTTGGCCCCTCCAACTACGAGCACTTATTAAAATGACTCCCAGAGGCCCCAACCCCGGGGAAATTTCCCAAGGGGGAAACCCCAAAAGGGGCACTCCTAGGGTCTACCTAAGAGTGGGATTGACCCCAGGACAAACCCCAGTTTTTTCCCAACCATGAGATGACCAAAGTGTGGAAGGGTCAGAGTGGTGAGGGCCCCTTTTTAATTTGGGGGGCTGGGAAAAAAGAGCATTTTTTGGGAGCATTATTCATGACGGAATCAAGGATGAGTCAAAACAGGACATGAGGAATTAGGGAAAAAAGAAAAAAAAAAAAAAGAAAAAAAGAGAGAGAGAAGAGAGAGAGAG